>JASXSY010000222.1:0-253125 GCA_034509805.1 Sipha maydis | reverse complement strand
ATCACATCTGCCTAACACGCAGAAGGTCCCCAGTTCGATCCTGGGCGGAAACATTAAATTTTTTGTATTTTCTTTTCGACGATTTCCTTTTAATTTATTATATTCTTTTAATAAATTGTATTACATATAATGAGATAATACTTATAAGATATACTTATAAAAATAAATAATAGATTAATTATGGAATATTTTTAATTTTTTAAGATCTCTACTCTTGTTGCGATAGCTTAAGAATATTTTATGAATGAAACATTAAGGCTTGAAACATTCAGATTTTGTTAACAGAAAAACATTGAAAAAACAGTTTAGTAATAAATAGTATTTATCTGTAAATACTTATAGTTAAGAAAAACTGTTCGTATTACTCGTTTGTGTTGTGTATAAGACATATCCGTGTGTAGTTTAGATACTATTTCATTATTTTTATCTCAATTTCGTAATCAGAATTTACTATAATAAACATTATTTATTGATTAGGTCCAGATAATGTTTTTATAAATTATAAACACTTTTATTATTACAGAAAATGTCTTAAAAATTATTGTTCACAGATAGTCTTTGAAATTAAAGAGGAAACTAGTACCTGTCTACTTACTGGGATTGGTCAATGGACCACATATTATAATATGCAATATTGTGACTTGTATAATTGTGACGCCGTCTATCTGTATAAAATGTAATTGGATTTAAATAAATATACATACTAGGTATGCCCGCATAGTATATACATATTTAACGGTATACGATAAAATCATTTTGCATTACTTATTATTAAATAATTTATTACATATTTTGTAGATCAGAGAAGTTACAATAATTGTTTACAGGGAGCGCAAAGTCGGAAATTCAGGATATATGTATGGTAAGTTGTAGTTCTAGGAACAAATTTAAATCTCATAAATAGTAAAGGAATAAAATAACATACTATTATGGTAGTACAAACGAATAGAATACTTTATTTTTATTACACAAAGTCAAGTTTTCGTTGTTTTCCTTTAGAAAAACTGTTGATTATATTTTTTATGTTATATTCACTATCTACATTTATATTCTTATGTCCTTATCCTATATCCTTATATCTTAAATCCGGTCAATACTTTTTCTCCCATTTTTATTTTTAACCAAATTTTGAGCAGTCTTGAAGAGAAAAACTTCTCTCTCCTGTTGCGATATAAATCGGCAATGTAACTCAAATTATAAGAAAAGAGGTGTTTTACAGGGATTTTTATCTGAAATTAAATTCTATTAAATTAAATGAATAATTAAAATTCTAAATTAATGTCTCATGAACAGAATTTATATATATATATTTAAACTAATTATTATTAATAAAGAACTAATTTCTTTTTTTTTCACGGAAATGACCGAGATGATGTGTTAACAGGTCAACCTGTAGTAACGAAGATAACGTTTAATTAGTTTTTATAACAATACACTGTATAATTATATCGATCGATGCAAGATAAAAAAAAACAATTATGGGTGCCATGTATGTACAAACATTTTAACCAATTCTTTACTGTGTAAATTGTTCACATTATTTTGTTGATAGACGAAACGTTTAGGATTTTCAAATGATCAAATAAAAAATAATTGAATTTCTTCTTCGTTACATGCGATATAGTCAATTTTTCATGAAACGGTCACTTCAATTCGACATCGTAAGATTTTTTCCACAATCTGGTGGTCGTTCACTTTGTGCACCGAGAATATATTTTATATTCATCATGGTCTTATAATAATTTTTATCAGTAGATATGAAATTTGTTATAAGTTATAACTTATAACTATAGTTTGCACGAAATATATTGCACGAAATCCCTCTACCACAAACTGTGTAATACAATAATACCTATTAAATAAAATTACCTGGTCATTTGAAATGAGCCAATTATATTTTGTTGGTGTTAAAAAATGTTAAAAAGCCGTTTCCATTTCATGAAATGGTCAATTTCACTAAGTGGCTACGACATGTACACTACATATTGCATAGTCGTTCAACGTATGTACACTATAGTACTTAATTGTGTATTATTTGTATGTAAATAGACGCGTGTATCATTGGCATTTCATTAAAAAAAAACTATAGTAAGAAAAAAAAAATCTACTATAAATGACCGATTGTAGTGCATTCGTACCCACATCACCCACGTCGCTCTAAAAAGGATAATAACGATAATACTGCGTTACTGTTTATGATACGATCCATTCGTGGTAAATGTCAAATAACTCTCGGATCAATGGATCTCTGTTATTCGTTCTTTCAATAATATTGGGTTAGAAAAAAATGCGGTCGGAATAGAAATTAAATCGTTTCTCCGCTCTCAAAACATCAAAAATTAAATTTGCACCCTCGCACACATAACATCACTAACGAGGATCACTGTACGGCACGTCACGCGTATAACACGCTGTTACGTGTGTGCACTCCTCATACGGTGCCGAACAATTATTATTTTTATTATTATTATTCGAACGACAATGATCGTATCGCGGACAGGTGGTTCGGTGCGGTGCGCGTCGCGGACGAGGTGTACATTATATTTTTATTCGGAGAATAAATTACGGCGAAAGTGAAGCGGCGGACCAGCATCTCCTGTACGCGTTCGTAAACGTATGCATACGGGCATAAAACACACACACGTATTTATACGTAAATATACATATATATATATATATATATATATTTAAATACACGGGCATGTTTATAGCCGTCTGAGCGTCTGCCGGTGCCGAGGACATATCTTTTACGTGCGTGCGCTCCGGCAGCGGTCCTTCTCGCTCTAACCGTGCACCCCCCCCCCCCCCTATCTGACCCTCGCCGGCGGCTAAGGCTTCGATTGTTATCTCGTAAAGACTTTATTAACCGCGTGTAAAATATGTGCCGAGGATTCCAGAAATGTCACTTTTAAGGTATTTAGCCGGTAAAATGGACCCGGCATTCCGTCGAGATCGGGTTTCCGAGAGACACTCCGTGCATAATGCGCTGCGCGCACGCACGCGCACACCTATGCGTTACATAGCAGTAGTAATGGTAATAATAATAATAATAATAATAATAATAATAATAATAACACCGACCGAGACGACCTGCGCGCGAGTATCATCGTACGCCGGCTCTGCTGCGTTCACCATTAAAATATCATTGTGTACGTTCTACGTTATCGCGCAGTGTACACGCTAACCCGTGTAACGTAGATGCGGGGTACGTACGTGTGATTCCGTCGCAGTCGTTCCACCACGCGTTTTTTATTTTATTGTATTATTTTTTATTTTTATTTTATTTTATTTTTCTGCCCGTCTGCAGAACACGGTCGACTATCACCGACGACTCTCTGCGTATAAATATATATATATATATATATATATATATATATATATATATATATATATATATATATATATATATTAAGCCGTGTGTGTGTGCGTGTGTGTAATTTACTGGATGTAATAATAATATTATGTGCGATCGCGTATAAACGTGTGTTACAGACACATTATCGCCACGCTAATGTCCATTGTTATTGCTACACGGCCTTATTACTCATTAGAATGTACCAATTTGCATTTTATTATTATTGTCATACACGTTGTATGTGTGTGTGTGTATAGTTTAGGTGCAAGCTTGTTTCTTCGTCTGCGCTGCCCTCCCCTCCGCGCGGTTTGGTACCGCAACACGGTCTTTCGCGACCGTCTTTTAACGCACACTCGTTATATACGCGTGCGATTACACCACCGCCGGAATCGTTTTATTACGTAACGATGTGCACGTATTACGTCCGCCGAAACGGCTGCACCGCGTAAACCATGCAATAATGATAATAATAATAAAATCTGTACGCGCATTATAATATTGTTCGCGTTCGATTAACGTTTCACGCACGGTAGGTGCCGCCTGTACACTTTGTCGGGACGCGTGGGACCCAAGACCGGATTGAGGGGGGGTCTTGCCGGGGCGGTAGCACCGGGACCCTCTCGAGTACACAAGTGAAAGGGGCCCAAACAATTTTAAGCTTTGTAAAGCATGTTTTGTCAAAAAGGCCCATATAAAATTTCAGCCCCGGGGCCCAATAGGTGCTTAATCCGACCTTGGTGAGACCATCCCTGAGCCGCAGCCATCCGTATTATGTCGTGTCTCCATAGACAGTGCTATTGATTTTATTTTAAATTTTATTTTTATCTTTAAAATGAAAAAAAAAATAATTATATAAATTATATAAATAATATTATTAATATTATTATATTAATTATATTTTTATCTTTATCTTTATTATTTAAAATTGTACGTGTTTCATAATTTTGTATTGTTTATTCTTGTTACAATTATAAAACTGCACTCGAGTCTTAAAGGCGTTTATATCAATAAATAACACGATCTTCTACTTATCTAACTTAAGCATTTACATGTCGTACAAAATGGTACGAAGAAAAGGGAACATTTCTTTACAGTGCAGTTTGTATTCGTTTTACTTGCGCATATGTACTATATTATATCGAGGGGATGGAGTTGATCGTTTGATGTTCTTCACGGTTATTACCGGAAGAAATTGTGAGTAGTTTGCGATGAAATGTTTCGTTTCAATTTGTCGACGCGTCGGAGGTCGGGTCGTCGGACATAACCGTAAAAAGACCAAAAAGCTACAAAAAAAAAAAAAAAACTTTGAGAATTTGGTTAACGACTGCAATGTATGTGTGTGTGTGTGTGTGTGTGTGTGTGTGTGTGTTCAGATAGTCCTCACGCGTAATTCTATACGCGCCGTTTGTCGTGTATATACATGTATAGTATAGATATGGCACGATCTAACGCATATTCCCAGTCTCTCGGGAATAATTCAGTCTTGCGGGTAGCACATGGTAAATTTTCCGGACGAAAAAAGGAAATGGGTTTTCTATTTTACCGCTGCTGCCCTTGGTTGTACACACACACATTGTCAAGTACACATCTTTCTGCTAAAGCCATTGACATTTTTTTTTTCTTTTTTTATTCGATATCAAATTGCCACTCACGTCGTAACGCCAATGTACTCACACATGATCGGGGTAAATCGCTTTTTTTAATACCACACAGTTGATTTGGGAGCTGCTTACCATGGTGTGCGAAATATATATATATACATTTTCATTAATAATTTGGCGCCTAAGCAGTATGCACATATATAGCACACACTGACGACGATTCGCACAAAATCAGTAGTATATGATTCATTTAATCGACAATCCTCTCGATGAACACCTCTGAATAGCGAACACGGATTCAATAACGGAAAATGTTCGGACTGACCACACTGATATCAATTTACAAGCAATCATTTTCGGGTTTTTCCATCATCCTAATGTAATTAATAGTTAATTCACTTAAATATAAAACAGGTGTGTTAAAATATCATCAAAATTAGATGCATAATTTTCAATATTTATAATTGTTTTTTCAATTCAAAATAAATCTATTTTCCAGTGACTCATTGCGCAAACTTGTTCTTTGTGATTGTCTTTCTTTTTTAACAATAATATATATATATTAGTTATACATACATAAATACTAAAAGCGGATTATTTATCTAAGAGTTAATATCTGTTGGAAGCAATATTTATACCATATACATTTTTATAATAATTTTTAATTTTTTATATTTTCATTATTTTTGGTTAAATAATAAAAAATAAAAAATTCTGAACTGTTGTTAGTGAAAAATCACCTTCACATTCAATCATGTAAAGTAAAACCTAATCTATTTACTTATTGTTTTAAATAACAAATTATAAATATATTTTAATAAAAATAATAAAAAATACATTTTTATCTATTTGACTATAAAAAACTTCTGAATTTATTACAGATGTCATAAGTATAATGAAATTTAATTTTTATATACAACAATATTTTTGTATTTCACTTTATTTGAAAAACTGTTTTATTTAATATATAAATATGTAACCTCTAGGTACATAGTATACCTACCTAAATTATATAAGTATAAGATAATAAGTTTCGCAAAGTAACGGTAAAAGATGTAATTAATAGTAGAGGTCTACTGTAGAAGTCTTAATTTCAATAATTATATATCAAATAAGGTTTTACTTATTTATTTATTCAATCAGTATTTAATTTTAAAACACTTGCACCATTATTACCGTTCTTATACATTACATTACATTTATCCAGGGATTTGCTTTGATTATAATAATAATAAGGGTAAACGTTTTAATCAGTACAGATGTGATTTGGAAAAAAAAAACGTAGGTTCTATATTATTCATTGCATATCTTGATATACGAAAATGTAATTTTGAATATTCATTTAGCAGATGATTAACATAGTGTAATTTTAACACACGATGATTATTATTACTATTAACATATGGCGGCGAAAACTCTTAGAGAGAGTATTAAGGACCAGCCGATGAAAAAGAAAAATTATCATTAATATATTAAAGAAAAAAATGTATCATAACTATATAGTTTTGTTCGCTGGCACACGTGTTTTACATTTTATTTATATACATTAATTTATACTGAAACGATTGCACTTATCGACCTTGATAGCGTCAGTACCTATTGTGCTAGTTCTACATAATAATTACTATTTTATTTTTTAATTGTTCTGAATTGAAAAACAAAAATTCAACTTTTAATCCTATACGTCACCGATCTATGTATTATTTGTGTTATTGCTATCATCGCTGATAACATGGTGGTAATATTCGGTAATAATGGCAATTATAGTCAATAGATAATTATACAATAAATGCTTTGAAACGCGTAAACATCATGAGCTTGTATAATTCCGAACAATAAAAAGCATATTAACTTATTTTTTTTCTTATTATTTCTACTAATCGACAATATTATTAATTATCATTTATGAAATTTCGTTCGCTCACGTTATTTATGAATGTGTTAATTATAAATGGACACAATTCAATGTGCTATTATTGTAATTATTTACTAATTGTTATGATTTGAAAAATAAATATTCTACTTAAACTATTTGCATGAAATCTTCATACGAATAGTTAAAGTACGATTAAAAATCAGTTAGGTAATGCTTTTGTGTTACGAATGAATACGTGTAATAATATATCTAAGAATGAACAGTCGATCATAAAAACTGATCTAGTCTTATATTGTTTATCTAAAGTAATTGGTAAAACCAATAAAGAAAAAAACTATATTGACTAAGTTGAATGATTTTTTACACAACGGGCACACAGCTACGCTTGCATGTACACTTTACTTACATGGATTTCAAAGCTATCTGATTCTGAAATTGTTTTACATATTTTTTTTTAAACTTATTATTCATCAAATTTTTTCCAAAATTATGTTTCCTCTTTAAAATGAGTTGGAGAACTTAAAATACTCAAATACGTTTTTTCACATAAATATTTCTTATAGTTAATCGATACTATATGGCATTGATTTTTAATCATTGAATTAGAAAATATTATTTTGAGTACTTATAATCAAAATTAATTGTTATAATAACGATATCTTTATTTATTGAATCGAATTAATTATAATATTTGACCTTCGATTTTCATTTTTCGTTAACTAACTCGTATAAGCCACGGAAAAAACGAAATACAAAATACATTACAATGACCAGAAAATTAGAAACTCTAAGAGACATAACTATAGGTAACAGTCGAATAGAACAGATAAGAGATTTTAAATATTTAGGAGTGACATTAGACAAGCAAAATAACATGCATGGAGAAATAAACATAAGACTGGCCGCGACAAACAGATGTTACTTTGCTCTAGCAAACCTATTTAGATCAAAATAATTTTGAATAAATGTTAATTATTAACATCAAAAAAAACAAAAGAACAACTATATATTAGCTATGTGAGGCCAGTCCTTTCGTATGCATGTGCCACTTGGGCAACAATGATAGGTGACGAAGAGAAGCTAATAAGATTCGAAAGAAAGATACTAAGGAAAATACATGGCCCAATATGTAGTCAGGAAGAACAGAAATGGAAAATAAGATCAAATAATGAATTAAGGGCGCTGTTTAAAAGAGAAAACGTGGTTCAGTTCGTTAGGAACACGAGACTAGAATGGATGGGGCATGTTTGGCGAGCAGATGGGAGACTACTGAAGAGAGTTTTAAGCGAATAAATGGAAGGAACGAGACCACGAGGGAGACCACGTCGAAGATGGATGGACAGTGTACGGGAGACAATGATGGAACTTATGCAATCAAGAGAAATAAACTGGGATATGGCAAAGGACAGAGGGAAATGGAAAAATTTAGTTTCAGCAGTAAAAAGCCTAAATGGCTTATAAAGCTAAGGAAAAAAAATAAACTCGTATAAGCAGCAGTACTCGAAAAGCTTATTGTTTCAATAAAAGCATATTATTGTAATTTTAAAAACAATGTTTCGAACATGAGCTTAGTCATAGATTTTATATTATTATAAAAGCAAATCAATAGCTGAATAAGTAATACAGCATACTGTTCGAAGAAATAAGAAAAAGCAATAACAATAATAATCTAGTACTCGGACAAGTGCTTAACATAGTTATTTCTGTGTTTCTCTTGCAATCTCTGTGACTAAATTCTTAATAATTACAAATGGTACTTATTGCATTAAGTAAAAATAAAAAAATAAATTTGTCTTGAATCGTCTTTACATTCATTTATTAGCAAACACTGGGTATTTTACTGATTTTTAGAGATGAAATATATTATGATTTTGTTTATAATGCGAAACCATAAAACACGAATACATTATTGAAGAAAAATACCCGATAAAGCAATAGAAGCAATTAGAAGCCATGCGAGAAAACAATTTCCGATTTCGAACCGTTTAGTGCGTTGACAAGATATCCGTTTTAAATAATATCTTAACGGCGCCGGGTCCGTCGAAGGAATAATAATTCAGATACGCGATATGACGATAATAATAAACGACACGTAGGATAAAACGTACAGACGCGACGGAGCATTAATTGTTCAGCACACCACCACCTTGCCGGCTTGTCCGAATGAATTATGCGGTTTGAAGTATCCAACATTAATTATGCGATAAATAAGGAATATAATACATGTCTTACGAGGTATTATGCGTGCGTACACGCGTTACATTTAATCGATAAATAATCGAGAGATTTATTCGTCACGTTCGCGGCTGATGGCCGACGCGATATCCCGTGTAAGTGATACATTTATTATTATTATTATTATTATTATTACTGTACGCGTTAAAGTGAATTAATTCCATAGCCGTGGTCGCGCACAGCTTTTTAATATGATATCGCAAGAACGCACGGATAATAATAATACGACCATTATACGCCTTACGCGTGCTGCTCGTTACGGATAGGTGCGTGCAATATACGTACCGCGATGCCCGATACAGTTACTGACTGCGATGTGATTAGATTTAAAATTCATACATTTTACTGTGCACGAGTGCAGCTGCAATGCGAAATGAATTGTGAGCCGCAACGCAATGTCCTGGGAAGAAGGAGTGCTCAAAATTGTTATCCTGCCAATCACCGTGTACGCGTAAATATATTCAATAATAATGATAAACTATTATTAAACGCGGACACGGAGAACTAAGTTGCTCTCCAACACCTCCTCCGCATCAGCTCGTCTACGATATCGTTCGATTTTTGCACATCGTATAAGCAATTTATATATCTATGCAAAAAGACTAATTTTCCATATTGTCTACGACATATACACATATATTACTCTGTTATCATATTATTGTCGATTTGGAATGTTCGATCGTTAGGTTCATTGAACGCAAAAAAAAAAAAAAAAATAGTATTACATCGTGTATACCTGTGTAAATGTTGTACTTTAACACGACCGTCGATATTTTCGTAGATCCATTTGATAAGTTGATTTCGTTTTGCTTATTTTTCGAAAGCGTGCATCAGTCAAGTTAAACATTTCCGATGTAGATACAAAATAATTAATGACTTGGTTACTATCGAACACATAAACAACCACTACCACGCACATGACTCGGAAGCTACAAAAGAAAAATCAAACTGACATTGGCTGTTCAGGTTATGTAAAAATGGTCGTAGTCCCTTTTCATTTGTTCCCATTTGAAATCATGATACTGCGATAAAAGAACCGGAAGAAGATTTTTACGAGAATGTCAAGAGAAATATTCATAAAGAATACACCCTTTACTTGAATGGTTCGAGGACAATTGTTGGGATGGTTAACGGAAACGGGAGAGGTCGTCGGGCTTTATTATTGTCACTTGGTATTTGAAATGTATACAAGTGAGTTTTGAGTGACTAAGATTGAACAGATAATCATGTCGAAGCAACTAGAAAAGTATTGAACGCTGGAAAGGAAGTTCAACATTCAAGTTTGCGGTCTTTTATTAACAAAATTTATCAGGCAATCGGAAACGGGTAAAAGTTCTCTCAAAAAATGTAAAAAAAAAACTATCGATGTAGACTGATTAATTTTCAGAATAGTTTAACTAATTATAGAACTTTCATATCGTTTTTATGCAGAGTTTCTCAAGTATTTCTACTCATTAATGATCGTTTTCATTCCGTCTGTTTTATTCACCATCTCATTAATTTCTACTCGTATATTGATTTCTTTGTTATTTCGTTATTTCCAGTGTCTTATCATTGCATATTTTCATGGAGCGACACGACATTAAAGGACACAGTAGGCACGACGGTAAAATGATATTTTTATTTTTTTGACGACCTAATATTAGTCTTCGTATTATTCTTACACCAACACGGACCGATCGCACGAACGTATAATTTATAAAATCGTATAATATCTGCAACGTGGATGTCACGGCTTTTCTGTCTATCCGCAAGTATCCACAATCGTTAAATCTAAAACTATTCAGCATTTTTTTTTTCACGCGTCGTGCCTTCAATTCTAATTGGCGTTGCAGTGTTCTTCGCAGGGCAGGATTTAGAATTTAGGTGCCCCAGGGCACTTATAGAATTTTGCCCCCTAATTCTGGTGCTGGAAAAATGTTGGAGGGGAGACGGAGCGGATGAAAATAAACATATTAATCATATTATTGTTTTATCGTTTTGTATTGTACAAAGTACAACTGCAGTGGTTAACAAAAACTCTAAAATGCGGGATGCATTCAGACTTCTGCGTATTGTGTAATGTCATTTCATCTGTTAAGCCAAGGAATCCTTCAGAGTTCGTTTAAAAATAGATTTTAGAGAATATCCTGTGATAAACTTCAGCTAAATTTCCACCTATTAATCGACAATACAAAATACAATACGTAGGGAAAAAAAACATTCAATACAACTATATTAATTCAAATTTGGCTAAATACAAAAGAGAAATTAATAACAATTTACCGTCCCCCGAAATTCTACAAGGGGGACTCTGGTTCTTCGCGAACGGACGTTATACCACGATCGTTTACTCGGTACCATATACACTTTCGTGTCTCAATAATATTCGGTTTCGTTCATAATTTTTGTTCCGCTTTCAAAGCCCACTCATTTTTATTGTTCGCAACTTCACTTCGATTGTTAACTCTTAGCATACCCGATGATCACGGTTAACTCTGTCTATTCGCACCGTGTACACGATGTAACTTTACGCTGATGTTAAAGTTTATGATTTCGCGGTGTTAAAAAAAAAGTTGCGTTCCAACACGTTTCCCGTGCACTTATCACGCGCGTCGGATAAGTGTATGACAAAATGCCTTGTGGATAACGATAATTCCCGTACACACGTTTTATTACGAGTTTCCCCGTCGTACGGGATTACGCGATGCGTATTATTTTCATTCGTGTCCAACGCTCTTGGAAGCATAACGGGTTTGGCGTAATATTATAAAATTCGTAATTATCTATAACATACACGGTTTGATATTTAAACGCAACGGTGCAACACGCCCATATGACATCAATACCGTATTATTACGTACCTGCAGCGCGAATGGAACGTTCTGACAAGTCTTACGGAACGATGTTGAGATTTACAAGAACAAGACAGTCTTCCGACCGTCAACGGGCCAGCGTTCTTATTTTATTATTACACATACAATATTACTTAGCGTTATTAAACGTAATATGTTATTAATCGCTATTAGTGTTAATTGCTTGTTCGTGTTGAAAATTACGCTCCGTGTTTCTAAAGTGTGTGCGCAGTTATAGCCATAGGTGCACAGGTTCTCATGCGCTAAACCATTTATTAATATTAATATCGAAAGACTGCAATTTATAATTATTTGGAGTTTGTTTCATGTCATCCACTATGCGTATAATTGACCAGCTTCGAAGCTAGGTAATTTGCTTAACTATTACTTTAATTCATCTCCTTAATAATTATAATCATTTTTTTTTTCCCGTGCACAAGAAATGGTTCTTTTAGATATAAGTATTGTATGCGATTCAGTGCTGTAATTACGAATTAGGAAAAAAACGGACGTTTATATTTTGTACTGCAACATGCTCCCATCACATTATCTTAATTTTTTTTCGAAACATATTGTTATCATAATTATTATGAAAAGCGAAAAAGCCAAAAGCTTATAGAATTCCAAAAACGATCACCGCAGGATATGGTCCGTAGTAAGTTCACGAGAGTCACCCATATTTTATTTTCAGGGCCATTGTTCCGTTCGCTTAGTTAAAAAAAAAAAGTCTTATTCTTTTACTAATTCGTATTTTTCAACTGAATGGTTATTTTTCCCACAGGACCAGATTCCGTCATTACTGTATCCGTATACGGTTTATAAAATATCAACGCAACACTATTTACAATACGAAGTGCTTCGGTAGATAATATTTAGTGGTAATCTATTCGTGGTATTTGTGCCAGTGAATGTTCGTTTATTTTTTAAGCACTTAAATTTCATCAACGAAGTCTAACTAACTTCCTCGCCCTACACATTTAATTTAACGTAATAGCATATCGGTAATTTGCAACACTTATTACCAGTATTCGACTAATAATTACAAATATACTTAAATTCATTTTTTTATTCGGATTTTGTTCCACCTTTCATTTTGACCTACTGCAGTACAGAACGGATTCAATTTAAAATAACAAACAAAACAATACGATTGTTGAATATAATGTGAATTTAGAGCATTAAAATTAATGATAATAAATCTCGCAGTCTTGTGTTTTTGGATTTCGAACGAAACCAACGAAGAATTTATTTGTTGTTCAATGATTTGTTTCCGTTTTGAGAAACCTCTTTTTATGGGATAGTAAAGAAGTGCTTTGAGAGTGTCGTAACGTACACGCGTTCAATTGGAAATTGAACGTAGATCCGTTGATTCCATTATAGTTTATAGTGCTCGTTACAAAAACAAAAAAAATTGGTTCCGATCGTTTTTAGAATACAATGATGATCGATTTGAAATTTAAAAAGACTTTATAACATGTGCACCTGAAGAGAGAGAGGCTCATAACGGATTTATATCAGAACTTTGAATCGTGAAATGTTTCCGATTATTCAACACTGCGAACCGACATGTTGATGATGATGTTGTATATATATATATAACGTAGTTCGTGATAATGTTTCGTGTTCGCGTTCATTTCGAACCGTTACGACCGCGCACACGGTGTCAAGGGCGTATACAAGGGGGGGGGTGATAGGGGCGATGGCCCCCCTCTGGACATTGTTGAATGTATTTACAATAATTAATGTTATGGGTTATTAAAGTTGGTAAAAATTAGAAGTTTAAGCAAGCGAAACGATCGAAAAATTTTGATCCGCCAATTCATTTATAATCTGTACACTGTCGAAAAGAACCTATGATTTGAGTTCAAATTTCGCCCCCCCCCCCTGAAAGAAGAGCTGAATACGCCCCTGCACGGTGTACGGTTCGATTTGAACGTCGAACGCGGTTGCAGCGGGTACGCGAACTACAGGAAACGCACGCGTCAGCGGTAACACGGTTATTCCACAAACACGTGCGTTTGTCCGCGGTCTTACGCCCTCCGTCCGCCAATATTATTATCGTCACACGTTTCACGACGATTTCGCGCACGCCTTGAAACCGCGTGCCGACGGACCACACGATATCTGGACCGTCCCGTCGGCCGAGGAGACTCGACGAGGGGTTCGACGAAACGTTTCGTCATCGGCTCTCGCGGTCGTACTGTTGCCGGGACGCGATCGTTAACAACAAGAAAAAAAAAAAAATAGAAAAAACCGTGCGAGCATAACGTGTCGCCCATTAAATCGGTCGGGATGTCCTTTGAACGGTGTCTAATTAAGAAATTAAGATGGTACCACCCGATAGCGCACGGACACGCATTTATAATGGCGCGCGCTCGAGGAATGTGGACCGGAATGTCTGTCGCGCGCGGACGGGGACACGAGTAACGACCTCGTGTCCGGACGGTTTGGACGCGCATCCGCGGGTTAGTCAACGCACGCGTTCCTGTCGCGCGTCCGGTAACCGTAAACGTTTTCGAAAACGCGCGTCCTCGTTGTTCCGCCAACGGCGTTCGTTAGATTTTTGGTGATTTTTTCCACCTCTCCTTTTCCCCCTCCCCCGCAAGAGGGTGTAAATCGTCTTCCGATTCGCGCGTCCAAATACGTGCACCACGAACGTCCGTCTACGGAATCGTTACCGTGCTCGCGTCGCCGCAACGAACGGTGTCCGATCGCTCGCACCCGAAGTCGTGTGTTATTTCGTTTTTTTTTTTAATTTTTTCGCAGCACGGGGAGAACGTTCAGCACGTTCCGTTAACATTCGAACCCGTACGGTGCAATGACGTCGAAACGGCCTATCGAAATAATCGAATGTAAAACACGTCACCTTATTATACATACAACCGGCGTTGTAACAACGTGTTTTTCATTATACGTCTTAATCCGTCCGTCCCCAGTCCTCTTGCCGTCGCATAACATCTGTTCCGACGAGATTACACGCACAAATACATTGAAATATTTCACTGCCATACCGATGCACGTAAACATATACGTATAGAGCAATGCACACTTGTGTATTTATATTGTACATGTGCTTATTATGTATACCTATACCTTATGCGCGCACTGGAAAACGATCGATTAGATCGATTCGGTTTACGTGTTCCTCGTTGAGTCGGGCGAAATGTGTTTTTTTTTTCGTTCCGATTGAATTTATTGTGCCGACGACAATTATAACGACTACATTATACGATAAAAACAAATTATTTTTTTCCCAGTGCGACCGATGTAAATATATATATGTAATAATTAGTTAATATATTAGATATTACGGGTTTTAGTAGTAAATGTTTGTGTAATTGTACCGTCGAACAATAATTATTATTATTAATATTATTACGAAATGTAATTTCTATAAAGTACGATACAATTACTGTCGTGTACAGTTAAACATTTAATAATACCAACCACCATGTTGTACACTCGTCGTCTCGTGTTATTACGTTTTATCTATGGTTCTTTTTAATAACAGCCTCGTAACGTCTGTAACGGATACTTAAACCCGGTATGATATATTATGCATATAACGTGAAATGACCGTTTTAGATAACAACCGTTTATATGGTTATTATTTAAATAATAAAAATGTATATTTGTTTGGAGTCGTAAACGTGTGTTTTAACCTTGTTCCGATTGTCGTTTTCTCGACCCTACTCCTGCGTATCAAGTGTTCACGTGATGCTTAAAAAACGACCACATGACTTGTTTTATAATCATTTGATATGGACATGGCACGTATGCGTTTGTGCGTAGAACATTAAAATCAAAATAATAAACGTGGTCAAGTTTTAATGTTCCTAAGGAAAAAAAAAATGATCGGTCTTATAAAACTTATTGTCCAAAATACGACCACGGTACTTAATGATTTGACGTACTCCGAACGATTATATTTATACAGGTATTAGACGAAAGTGCATAAGACATATTAATATACATATAAATGAAAAGATATCTCAGTGTAGTACTCCAATCAAATTTAAACACATGGCATCGGTAATAAGATAGTTTAAACATTTTTTACAAAAATAATTGGGAATATAATTCACACATTTGGTACTGCAACAGTTCACAATTATTTCGAAGTAAATACGGCTGCGTACAAACAATATATCTATCATAAATAAATTTTTGGAATTACACTATGTAATGATAATGTTAAATACATGATTACCGAAATAATTATTAATCTTCCTAATAATCGTAAGAGATCTATGTATTTAATTTTTATTTGATCGAAAAATCATATCGTATTTATTGAAATAGTACTTACCGAATACGTCCGAACGAAATTATTCAAATTTCGTTTGTGCGCGTTGATATCAAAACGTTTTACGAATAAAGGACAGATGATATCGACAACAATTCGTAATACACGCTGATAGTCGAATAATTATTTCGAATAGCTTATTGAGATTCGTTGTCGTTCTGAAATCTATAAACAGATTCGTTTGATTTAACCCCAGATCATGTTTTGTATGCGAGAATTAAAGATAGTATTAATGATGTGAAATCGAGCAAAATTGACTGGTACCTATTATAATGATGTGCGAATAACTTCAAATCTACAGACTCGTTCACGGCCACCGGGGTCGTGCATACCAACTGCGTTTTCCATTTTACAATCTCATCTCCGATGTGTCGATATCATTTGTCGATCCGTGACTTTTCGACTTTCCGCGCGAGTACGAGTTTTGCGCACAACGAATGGATCCCACAACACGAGTGATGTATGCGTTTCGATACGAAACTTGCACGAATCTCGTGTTGAGATGGTAACGTTGCGAAACACTTACATTGCTTGTACGTGAGTCCTATGATCAGTGGCGTAACCAGAAGTACATCAAGGCGGGAGGGTTGTTAAATTAACGTAACATAATTTTCCGTGGTGATAAAAACGATTTTTCACAGTTAATCCTACATTAATCTTATCTTCCTTGAATTTTTCGAAAATTCCTTAATCATTTCGTCTGTTGACAAATATGTTCTCATTTAGACTTCGTACAAGCATACCCGAAAAATTAATCTACTTCCCAATACAGGATTTCCTTCGCAGGAAAAATCGCGTCTAATGCGTATTCAAAGTTTATTTAAAAAAATGTAATTACACGGTTTATAACAGATTTCCTACTTACTCACCTCGTGTGGTACTTCTATAAGAGAAGCATATTTATTTTCTATTGGATATTTAGTTTAATTTAAAAAAAAAAATGAATGTGGTACTTGTTGATTTTCCTTTTGTTATACGTATTAAAAATGAGAAAAAAAAATACAACCGGTACAATAACAAATTGTTCTCTTAAGCGGACTTAACGCGTGTGGTAATGGTGTACATCACGTTTATAACAATTATTCTGTAGGTAAGGTCGCGCGTCGCGTCACGAAAAAAATTTATATCCTTATACGTGATCTACACCAAAAAACTGAATTATTGTATTTTATTATAACATATTATATAATTATTTATAGTTATATAAAGACGTAGATGTAACGAAGTTTTAAAATTTGGCGGCCTCGAACGATAAATAGTTGTGGCCGTTGTGGGTTTGTGACGTGATGGATCGTTTTCTACGAGAATAAATACATTTCTACATTGTTGGATAGGTAATAGTTATTAGATACCATGTGGTTCGGCAACAACAATAATTATTCTAGAAACTTTAGTATGATAACTAATGATGTGTCGTGCACTCGAGTGGTATCGCCGTATCGGTATGCATTCGTACCATCGGGTTTAGTTGGTTTCAAATATTTGAAGGAACATCATATGAGTTTATTTCACTCCCAAATATTTCTCGAGGCAGAACTCATTTCAAGACAGCACAAGGGACATTTTTAATTCCGAAGTCAATACTCGACCATGCTTATGGAATGATAAACATGATCGTAAAAATGTTGACAAATTTTACTAATTTTATTATAATATAATTTATTAATTTACACTACTACAGTATAAATACACAATATTAAGCGTTTAAAAAATAATTTACAAACTTATTTCTTATTTCATTAGTCCGTTCCCGAATAATAGCTCCTTTCGCTCGTTGATTTGCGGTTTTTCAAACATTTTATGGACGCAAAATGATATTACAGTAGTCCAAATCATTATCACCGTATTTTCCTTGAAAAAGTTGTGTATTATACACATATACTTTATAGTTACAATAACTTTTTCTGAACCGACTTCTATATCCTTCCCGAGTGGTCTTCGTTTGGCTCGTAGTATCCTAAAAGTACATTCTATATACTTTCGCGCTCTTGATAAATTATTATATACATTTTCTTTAGCTGGATTTAAACCTCGAGATGGATAAGGTCGTATCAAGAATGTTTTAATTGGTAGGCCTCATTACCAATTAAGACGTAATGTACTTTAAAATTTATTAGCTGTACATTTTTTTTTTTTTTTTTTTGAGGTACGTTAAAATTATTGTTATCCAGCAAATTAAATAGTGTAGAAGATGCCAAAGTTCTACTATCACTCTGCTTTTCTCTAGCTCCTACTTCGATTGTCAATAACTTTTTGTCTACATCAGCAACTCATTGTGACACTAACGAAAAATATTTAAGATCGTTATTATTATTTAGATTATTTAAAGGACTGGATTCATAATTGTTAGGACATTTAACTTGGCAATGTTTCCCATCTAGATACCCAACACAATTTAGAAACCCCCAATGGTTATAATAATCCATAACTACTTTTTCTAATTTTTCTTCCGTGGGAACTGGCATAAAATCACTCATAAGTTCTTTTCAGATAGCTAAACAAATTTCCTGGACAATTTTCGCTATTGTATGAACATCCATTCGAACAGAAAAAGTCAAATTTCGAACGACGCAATACCTAAATGGAAATTAAAAAAGATAAATTTTGAAGAGAACTTAAAAAAGAACCCTATGGTCGTTCTTATGACCATATTAAGCGTTCATATGACGCTAGTAGTGAATATAAATCAAAACGGCCAGTTTTTAATTTGATGTTCGTGAAGGATTCATTAATTCCTAGTGTTATGTCTGGAAATTTAATAGTTGAAGATTATTTGCAATCATTATTTCATATAGTTACCGATAATTAAAGTTATAACGATAATACGAGTAATAAATTTGTTGAAGTATTATCCACAACTACATCTTTCACATTTTCCAGTTTATATATCCATTGCCAACGAAAATAAATAAAAATAAGACGCACTATAGAAGATAATACTCAGAAGCTATAAAATCTCGTAAAAAAAATTATCATCTTTCAAAACGTTCAAGAAAGAGAGAAAAACATATGACGATTCTGATGCTCGATTTCTATTTGGTTTTTTACCTTACATACAAGAATCATGTTAACTAGAAAAACTTGAAGTAAAAAGTCAAATACAATATTAAAGGTCGTATAAATGCGTTTAGAAAAAAAAGGTCACAGATATACTCTTTTGGTGCAAAAATTACATGTAAATGATAAGGATTCACGACGGGAAAATGTTCAAGCCCAGATTGGTCCCTCAAATGAATCCGAAAGAATTTATCTGCCTTATAATGTAGAAATACGTTTTTCTACGTCTGAAACTCTATCGATTAGTGAACCTGTCAGTTCACCCTAAAACCCAATCACTCTGTAAAACCATCGTTCTTTACAATCCATTGAACGCGATACGCAGCAAGTACACTCATGGGAGCAAAGTGCAATGACATTTCGTTGGATTCAAATGCACAATACAATCGAGATATTTTTTAACAGCTTTGATTTTAATTTGAATAAATTATAAAATATAAAAAAATAATTTTAAACGGAAGGTACACCTAGATAACATTTTATTTTAAAATATTCAATATGAATTTTATTAAAATATTATTATTACGTATTTCTTTAATTTCTAGACGTGAAATATGTTTCAATATATTCAACTGATATTGTAAAAGAGTCAAAACAATAAAGTAATATAAATAATAAATAGATCATTAATTTGCTTTTATTAAATTAATTAATTTATTAATGTAGAAAGTGCATTTTCTACATTAATTTAATTTAATTAAACCAACATGTTGGTAGTTCATTCTTTCCTTTTTATAAAGTTTTTTAGAATTATAAACAATAAGACAAATAAATATATTTATTCATCTTAATGTTTACAATATGTATTTATTTTTTATTTGTTTTTGTATGCAATATTAAAAGTACAATGTTATTGACATTTTATGTCTTTTCTTTGGCACATAGAATCGAAAAGCGTTACATATCATTCCTTAGCAACACCCCTTAGCAACATTATAATATTTATAATATAATATATAAGATTATAATATAATATTATATATATATATATATATATAGTTATAAAATAAAATAAATTGTATACTAATATTACTAATAGCATCGTGCCTTTATTTTTAATCAATTACCTTATAAATATAATCTATATATAGTTATGTGCTACATATGATGACAAGGACGGCAAAGACATAAAATGTGGTACTTCATTGCAGACTCGTATGCAATATGGAAAAAGTTTCTAGTTTTTATATTGTATTTTTCCTCAATTTATGATTATTAGGAAATAGGAGTAGGTACTTACTTTATAGTGACGTAGTCTTTTCGCGGGTGATATTGGTTTCTTGAAATTAGTAGTGTTTTCCTAATACGATAATTAATTTTTGATAAAATAAAATCGTAAATCTCAACTAACATTCGAAGAAATTCGAAGAATCTCAATGGAGGTTTTCTCGAGTTAACAAATAAATGATGGAACTCTCTGTAAATGTTTCTGCGATGATTAATAGAACGAACTTCATCCCTTTTCTTTTGCAAAAAATTTTTTTGCGTGAAATTGGGTTGACTACAAGAATTATAAGACGATTTACCGTGATGAACGACATGATGAACACTGAAATATTACGAATACATAAAAATGTTCGTATCTAAATATAAAACGAACCAAAAAATTAACCGCTGTCCATCGTACCCGCGACAAAAGTATACAGAACATTGTGTTTGTTTTTCCTTCGCTGTTCATTTCGGATTGCGTATCTTCCAGTAAAATATTAACCCAGGTCATGCGGGCAGTGTAGTGTAATAACAAAAACACTGAAAGGTAATAAGTACTGTTATTTTTAGTCCTTCGCCTAATCCTGTAAGTATTCTTCGGCAATCAAATACGATAACACGGTGCATTTTTATAAACAACTCCATATCGACCGCACGTCTCAAGTTGTTATTATTATTATTACATTTCAGAACTTTAATGTTTAAATTTGCTTTAAATACTGCACAACGTAAATCGGAAGCAAACGAGCTTTACCTCAAGATTTTATTCGGTGAGAAGCAGAAGGGGTCGAATACTTAAAACCTTCTTGGCAACGCCACTGACTATTATCGATCGCTGCAGCCCGCAGATTTATGCACTGCACTCGACGGTAGCACTCGAGATGGCGAAGACCGCTGCTCATCGTCTACAGTCAACGTACATATATATATATATATACATACATATACATTGCTTATACGTATGTACTCCATATATACGAAGACGAACGACCCGCGCAGGTGAATAATAATATATGTTAAACCGATCGGCTCACGTGCGTTCATGGTGTACCGCGTGCGCGCGATCGGATTTATTTTTATGGGTATAAGATATTCAGAAGACGTATCCGATTGATTCAATTTGCTACGTTTCGCGGTCCGTGCGCGCATTTATCTCTACTAAAGCGCAGCGGTTTTTTTTTTTATTATTTATTTTACTTCCAACAACTGCTAGTGCACACACTGCAGTGTCGACGATGGCACACCACTACGATCATCGTTTATCGTTGCGCGCGCGTACATCATCGGGGCTGTTCGCATCATCTCCTTCGCTCGTTGCTATCCACGATTCGCATCAGTATTTCTCTTCCCTCCCACACTCTGTCTCACTCATTCTCTCTATCTCTCTCTCCCTCTCTTTCTTGATATACGTATATAGTTAACGCACGTGTACGCATCATGTTTTCTTCTCGCTCGCGCAGTTAGCCATCGTAAAAATTAGGAATCGCCGTCAGACATGAATAAGGCATGCCGCTGCTGCTGCTCGTGGTCTCTTCCTTGGCCTCACCGCGCCTCGCCTACGCGCAGTCCACCTATACGTATTGTATTCCGTCGTCGTTGGCATTCCTTTTTCGCGCAACAGCAGCTGCCACGCCGTCTACGCGACCGTCCGTCACACGATGACGCCCGCATATATTAAGTATATTACGCGCGAAAACGGAACGAAATCGGACGATCACATCGATATTCCACTGTGTACTGACGGAACAAAAAAAAGGTTATGGACTCGCATCCACTGTACCTACGCCGCTGGAGCCGAGGTCAAGATGCGCAAGCATTTCGCTGACCCCAAATAATGAGTTGTTTTAACGAGCGGCACACACGTGACGTTTTTTATTAACTTTTTCGAGTACTCGAGTTTTGAAAATTGGGCTCGACTAAAAGTAGTTGAAATTCGGTTCGACTCAACATCAAAAAACAAAATTCTAATATTTTCATTATTTTTGTCGTTGTATAATACTATGTTCTTAATGCATTACGGTACGGCAACACTCTTAATGTCATATTATAAAGCATAATATTTACCGAGAAATGTTCTGTTTGTAATAATTCAATTACACCACTTAATTATGTTTAAAACTATAAGCATTTAACTATTTATATGAGTCGAATGAAATGATAAGAGCCAAGGAATGCTCCCAAAACACCTGAATACACTACTTTGCGTTTACATTAATTCAATTAATATTTATTTATTTATTTATTTATTTATTCAATAACAACTTATTTGCTTTTTGGTCAATAGTTGATTTTTAAATATTGTGATTTCGACGAAAATATTGCGCTTTAAATTTTAGGACACTAAAAAATATTAATTGTTTTTTAATATATGCGTAAAGTTTAAAATTATTATCATAAAGTATAAACCAGTAATGGTTAAACTTTAAGACTTGTGATCGACTTCTGAGTTTTTCTACGTTGTTTTTCTACGATCAACCAAAAAAAAAAAAATAATAATTGTTTATAACTAACAAAATTTTATTTTATTTACATACTTCCTTCATTTATTCGATTTAAAATATTAATAAGTAATAATAAATTTAATTTTATAATTTTACATAACAAATATTTTAATTAAAATTTTATCAATTATTCAAAGCGATAAATACTATTATTTTAATACAGAATATGTATTAGAATATGTACAGCATACCTACATAGCTATTCGATTTTAATGTATAATTTCGTTTTTCATAGTTAATTAATACTATATATTATTAGCATATATATTCTTTATTAGTTGTTATTATTTTAATTCTTTTATTTGTGGGTTGAACAAAGATATAAAAATGTACAGAAAATAAATAAATATTTTAACTCTATTCTGAAAGAATTCGAAAACACTTGAAAGGAAGTCGCGATCGACTCAAAATCATGTCACAATCGACTAGTCGATCGCGAACGACCCTTTGGTACCTCTGGTATAACTTCTGGTATAAATTAATAATTCAAATAATGACACCAAAATTATATTGTGCTTAAAAACACATATTAATAATATGTGATAAATAAAAAAATGTGCATGATAAAACATATTAAACATTTATGTACAATAATAATACTAATAAATAATAATCATCAGTATCATATTAAAATCGGTGGGAATTATCTACTTGTTGGCAGCTCGTACACAAATTCTACATGAACATTACGATTAAAGCAGTCACTAATAAAAGACTATATTAAAAACACGTTCCAGTTGTTGTTCATATTAATACTACTCAACATACTTTCTCATCAGTAATAAAAATAACATTTTTACGATTACAAAGTAATTTATTATATTTATTAGTGATAAACCTAAATTATTTTCATATACTAATAATTGTAAAGTTTATGATTTTAGGGATTTTCTGTATAATTTCGGACATTGGTATGAGATCTTTATCGTATTTCGATTACCTACATATTATAGTAATATTTATCAGATGAAATTATTTGAAAAATTAGCTTGCATAAAAATTTAACTTAATTTTTTATTTCTGTATAAAATTAACTTGAAATAAACACGTTGTATACATTAAAAACGTAACTTATTAAATTAAAAGTTAGTTCAAAAATAAGGTAACGAATAATTAACTTAACTTTTTAACTTAATTTTAATTTTTAAACTCGTTAATGCTCAACCTTGTTATTATTAAGCGAGTAACGGTTCGTCGTGTGATATTATATATTGTAAGAATTAAGAATCAATGATATGGAAAGTAGGCACTATTAAATGCATCGTAAATAAAAAAAAATAAAATAAATGGTACGACTTATCTTATATTGTATGTAGTAAGTGCGTGAATAATTAATGAACACTATTAAGTTAAAAATATTATTTAAATAAATATATTTTAGTATTCACGAGAACGAAGTTCTTTATGACTTTATTAGACTACGAGTTTGATAAATTAATTACTAATAATGAGAATGTCTATAAAGAAAAGGAATCATTAGTGTTTTCGTACACATCATCATTATTTCTTAATTGACCACAGTGAAATAATTATTTATCAGTAACATGTGTGTTCATTGATAGAAATTGGACAGTTTTGAGTATTGCTGTACACAAATAATAATGCAACATTGCGATTTATTACGAATTTCTTCGATTCGGTTCATTCGGTATGATTTAATAATAATTGAAAAGTTTCTTATATTAAAAATGTTAAATTGTTGATGATCTAACATTGAATATAACTTAATTTTTGATATAAGCTTATTTTGTTAACACCAATGACCATGCGTTAAATAATAATTTAAGATTGTTTTTATTATTTATGTAATTATGTACATAGTGGGGTTAGTTAGATTGTTTTTCCACTTTATTGTTATCGTAATTAGTGACTGTTTTATTACAGTGAAGAGACTGAAAAAGCCATAGGCATGAAATGTAAAAAAACAGATACTTAGTCTTGATCGAAAAATTGTTTACAGAAATTATTGTAAATTAAATCAAATAAAGATACTCGAATCAATTACGATAATGAATATGACCAAGTATACAGCGTATCTGACTATAACACAGTAAATGGATAAAAGTAACTTATTGGTATCTTACAATTAAAATAATATTATTAAGAATTTCAAACAATAGTTCTCGTGTTAATGTTAAAATTAGTGAAAATAATAGTTATGAACGAATTGTAGTTTAGTAATAATTACTAGTAATAATAATTATTGACCGTTAAAATAATATGTACGAGTGCACATTTATAATAGTGAAATTGAGTTCATAATGAAATTATTATTGTTTGCTCGTTAAATGTGACGAGTTCAAATAAATTTAATTTTGTTTTTAAATTAATATTGATTCTGTTCCCAAAGTGAAAAAGTTCAATTTTTCGTATTATGTTTTTTCGATTATTTTTCCGTTTGAAATAAACGATCGATTATCTTCTCTCCAAAGACAAACTATTACACGAGCGCGGAAGTTTCAATTTCATCATTTGTCATGAACGGCAACGAGGGTGATATTCGTTATAACCGTCGACTGAAAATGTTATTTTATTATATACTACTACATTACCGAGTAACTGATAACAGTGCATTGTGTTATGTGATATTTAACTATAAAGTGAAATCACCGTATAAATCATAAAATGCCGATACGAACATCGAGCATAATGAACGATTATTAATATTACGCATATCGTTATATTATTTATTGAATTATTGACATTTTCTTCGGTCGTACAGATTATGAAACAGACCAAATCACGACTCAGGTCAACTGGAATATGACCTAGTGCAGCTTCAACATTTTTTTTTTTCTGTTCATTAAAATATTATTTACAATCAATGGCGGATCCAGCGTCCATGTACGGTCGGAGCACTTTATAGGAGACATGATTCAATGCAGCTGATCATAGACGATCGGATATTAGGGGACGTTCCGTCCAAAAAAATAATGTAACAGTATTGCACTATTTCTATAAACATTTATTTTTATAATCTATTATTTAGTTTTTTTAAATACACTTTGTTTTCATAATTATTTTTTTCCGTCGCGGGCGGTACTTGTTGTCAGTGCCCCTTTCCCTGAATCCGTCCATGTTTACAATCAGTAGCACGATGTTTGTGCAATAAGCAATTCGATTATTGTTAAAGATTATTTAAGTTCTACTAACGTTTAAGACCTACGGTCTTATTTCAAATATTTTATTTCTCGCGTGGATCATCAACGTAAGAATTTCTATTCATTAGTCCAACAACCACGTCACGACAACAGTTTTGGATTAAAAATACAAGAGTTTGATGGAAAATCAGTGGAAGATATTATGCTTGATTATTTGGCTATTAATATTCAATAGATAAAAGCAAAGGTGAATACTTATTATGTTCAGTGTGGATATTATTCTGGATGAGACCGTATTATGATGAACTGTTTCGTTCTAATAATTCTTCGCGTACGCTTATTCTAACGTTTTCAAAAAAGCGCCACGTGCCGTAGCGGTAAATATTTCGGTTATCAACTCATGTTGCACACACTCGCCGCCCACACTTGTTCCTGTATCGTACGATTTTCGAGCGTAAAAACGAGAAGCCGTCTGCAGCAGCGATAAAAAATAAGACCTGTAGTACGAACAACTGCGGTACCATGTGAGAACGTCCAACAGAGATCAGTCGATCTACAACGGTTCATACAAGTTTGGAAATATCATACGCTTAGACACAATCACCGTGGTATCACACCGAGAGTGTGTGTTTTATTTTGTTTTTAATTTTACGCGTAAACTCTTTGGGACGGAAAACAAACCGAACGCGTCCGTGTTATAAATTGATGGTTGTTCGACGGATCGAATTTGGAGCAATTGAACTTTTATCAAACACTTCATATATGTATGATCTAGATGGACGACCACAAGTTACCGGAGTGCCAGTCCTTATGCTTTTAAAACCTAGTGAGACAAAAATCGAAACACTTTGAACTGCGACCGGGGCATACGGTGGATGGAGCAACCGCTGTTGTAATGCTATAAGCATTAACCATGGACATGTTATACGTTTTAAGCGTTTATTAATCAAAGTACAAATGAGTCCGGTGTAATAGATGAGAATTAACGTAGAACATTCTGCTGTGTTCAAGCATTCTGCATGTATAGAGCTACAGATAATTATGGATTCAATCGTGCCGTTTTTTGTTTTCGAACCGCTGAGTGTTTAGTTTTACAAGGCAGAGCGGGTCGGATACATTTGGTACACGAGTCAGATGCATTCTATTTCCCATCCCTAGTAGGTTAGATTAGGAAATCTAACCTATATAGGTTAGATTAGATCCCTAGGTAGGATTGTAGATCTATTCTATAGTCAATGGTAGTACTTATCGCGCAGGTAGTGTACACCAAACGGACTACACGGTAACGCCATTGAAAACGGCCAAATTCCTTCGACCGGATTCGGTTTCATCAACAAAGTTTTGACGAAATCGTCTACCGTCCTATCGTTTCGAGTGTTAGTTTTAACTCTTGCAATTTACAATAAACCTAATTATAAAATGTCCCTATTAAAATAATGTTGTTAAATCTCTTTCATAAGTATATCATCAAATATAAATAATATTTTTAGCCACAGCTGACATATCCACCTCAGTGACCAACGCACAGTCCGAATAACGGCCCGTTTCCAGAACGCTCGCCACATTTCGTTCGAAGGACGACCGAATAAGAGACCGTAGGACGTAAACGTCGGGATCGTTGACCCACCGAATTCTCATACTTCACCGAATAGTTTTTGTATAATGAGTGTACACACAGAGAATGTCATTTGTTTGTATTTGACGTTAATTAGGTGGACTCTTAACTACGTTTACTCGGAAATGTAAGTTAAGAGCCACTAGTTGTGCGCCAATTTTTTTTCGTATCCGCTGTGACCTTAAGTCCTACGCAACAACAATTGATTATATCTTAAAATCGGTTGATTGGGGACAACGATTGTTAAAAAAGCTTTACCGCCTTTTCTATCCACTGATATCCGCAAACATCTATTTGTTTTTAAAACTATGAACCTTGTACGGATAGAAAACATTTACTCAACTCGAGGAAAAATGTTCAAATAAAGTCGTCTAAATGAAAAAACACGATTGTTATAAAACTATACCTGCTCTGTTCACCTCGACTTCAGAGTTACGACCGTTGCATGGACAGAAAACGTATCTCTAATAAATTCCTTTTTAAATTGTTTACCTGTAAAATGTATCACCGCACTAGAAATTCCCTAGAAAAAAAAAACAATGCTATTGTACGATTGTATTAATAACAATTAGAGTAACAATTTAAATTAAAAACAAATAAAAATATGAGCACATTTTCAACTCTGTTTTCGAAATAAAATGTTGTGATTTTAAAATTTTACAATAAGAATTACTGTGTCTGCTCGAAAATCATTTAATTTACAATCAATAAAACCGCTATTCTCGAAAAGAGCCTCTAGTCTGGACTGTCAAATCGTAAGTTTGTCATTACCCTTCTTGACTTTCCTTAGCTAACACATTATTCTTTTATTGTTTTCGTGTATGTGCATCATAGACGCCTCACGATTTCCGCCTAATATTTTAAACACAACAGTTTTCTATTTCATTTATTCACTTTTCGTTCGTCCACATTTATTATTGCTGTTTTTACCTCGGCGCGTTTTCACACAATCAGCGTTTAACACTATTCCTAATTTACATAATATATAATATAATATTTTGTACACATACACGATATGAGACAGCAGAGACTTGTGTCTGCGTTTATTGTCTATTATTTTTGCCCCCCGAAGAATGTACGACATTATTAACAAGTATCGAGAAAAATAATAATAAAATAACAGTGTATTCAAACCGTTGTGGCCACGTAAGCCCATCGTACGAAATAGTACAATATGATACATAAGTAACGGCACTCGGGAGACTCGTAACCTATCTGTAGATTCGACGAACGAAAAATGGTAACGTTTTGAAGATATTTTCGGAAATGCAATTTTTTTTTTTTTTTATTTTAGTCGGATAAAACTAACACACTATCACTCCTCGGGGATTTCCATACACAGGCTTATATGATCCTGTCTGAGTATCCGACGCGGTCGTATAGTACACAATATTGAGGACACTGATGCGGAGTGTCGGCGAGAAATCTAATTTCACGGCCGTACAACAAATATGTTCAAAATGTCGTCAAATGCGTTTGAAAATTACAAAACAATCCGTCGGGTTTCATGGGGGAATCGATTTCACGAAAGCGCGAGGAATTGGCCAACGCAATGATAACAATAATAATAAAAATAATATACGCGTTGAAAAAGCCTTACCCGAGATAGAAATGTAACGACGTCTACACGATTCGGGAAAGGCTTGACCGTTACAGCGCACATATATATATATATTATAATATTACGTTCTAACGTATTGTGTACGGAGCACAGAAACTGATTCGGTACCAAATATTTCCATACGTACATATGTTTTTTTTTTTTTACTCTAAGTCAATACATAATCGGTAGACAAATTATTACATCAAGCGAGTTCCATATTTATAAGATGATAATTACACGAGTAGCGGCGTTGTGGAAGAAACCCATTGGTAACATCTTTTTCGTTAATTAAGTATATCTCGGCATAATTTTCGTTTTAATCTGCGAGGTGGATTTTACGGGTGGATGGCAGCAGATATATGAGATATTGCTATGTGTGCTTACGTTTTGGTGGAAACGTTTGTACATTGTTTTGGTCGGTTCCGGTGGTAGCAGTGGCGGAACCAGGATTTTACAAGGGGGAAGGGGGTTAAGGGTAAATAAAATTTAGTTTTTTTTTAGTTTTCGTTAGATTTGTTGCTCAATTGATTAATTCAAGAACAAAGTTCAGTTGTGAACTCGTGAATATACAATATTATAATTATATGTTATAAACCCTTCAATATAAAAATTCTTATATACTCGTATATCTATTTTTTTCATTATTATTAAAATAAATGTACAATAATATAAATAATACATTTATTATAATTGGAAAGACAATGGTGGGGGACCCCCCCCCCCGTCTACGCCGCTGGATGGTAGTACTGATTTTTGGTACCAAATCTAAAACCATAATATTACGTAATGGGTGGTTATAATTTCGTTTAATATTTATAACGCGGACAAAAATGATCAGTTTTATTGCAGGCATGTTCGTTCGAAGTAATTTAGTGGATTCGTACAATTTGACGAACTGTAAACCACGCGGGACGTTTGTAATAGTAATAAAAATAATAACAGTAATAATAGTAATAAATAAATATATATATATATGTACGAATAAACATAATGCTATCGATAAGGCGAGACAATAACGCACTAAAACGCTAAAGTGCATTGGCTTGCGCGCGAGTACAATATGTATTTATAATATTATTTTATATGCTATACGTGCGCGATGATGTGTTGCAGATGCTACAATACGGTATTGCACACGTTTTGTAAATGGATTAAAACAATTGATACGGGGAAAAAATTCGAAATATTTTTCAGATCAATGAGATTGACGAGACGCGAACAATGAGCGCATTATATTCGTGCTGAAACGGTGGTGTTTGTGGTAAGCATGTGTGTGCATGTGTTTTTATTCCCATTTTTTTCTAACCGTATCGTTTTCTATTTCTTATTTGCCGCCACGGCCCGTGGGGACATTTTTGATGAACGGTCGTCGCCGTAAAATAATACGGTCGAAAAAATAACAATCCGAAGGTTGTTAATTCTCTTACAAAGTGCCGGAGCAAATAGTCGAAGGCGACAAAATGTAATAATATGAATATGATGCGGCAACAAAAAACAAAAAAAAAACACACACATATATCTCTAGAAGTAAAACGGGTTTTCGACAATAAAGGTAGAACATGTTGTAGACTAAAGTAAAAATGAAAAAACAGATCACATTAATAAGTCATTGGTGGAATATATTCTTTTATACATTCTTTCCGACACAATCGTGTTTGTCTTTCACATACCACATCATCGATCGCCACACGAAGTGCACAATTATCTGCAATTAATTCATAACAAGAACTAACACCATTTCTTTTGTATATACATATGTATTATAACTAGTTTCGTTCGAAAATATTTCGCAGACATAACAAATGACTCGTAATTTATTGTTTAGTAAAACGAACGGCCCAACAGTATATAGGTACCGTTACATGTGTACTATAATAATATCCTGTTAAGTCAAAATATGATACTTCGTGTTGTTCACAATTTATTAATCAAAGACCGAATAATGATTTTTGTTTAAATTTCAAGCAAACGTAAACAGCGTTTTATCTTTTGGTAATCTTTATATACTACTATAAAACCAAAAATATTTATACTCGACTGCAACATAATTAAGTTATAAAAACGAACCTTTTTCACTGTAGTAATACCTTATAAATCGTTTAAATTGTTTTAAAATTGAATTCATCATTTTTAGTAGTTTTTATTTCACACACAAACACAAATTTACGCGAACAAATTAAAAATATATTTACTACAACTTAAATTGGCGTTAATATTAACGGGCGCGATTTTTTCATTAACACATACGTTTGAAATTTGCATATGTCGACAAACTCTAATTTTCCATGCAAATAATTGTATAACCGGTTTCAAACACAGCATGCGTGTTACATTTTTTCTAGATAAAGTTTATGAAATTTGCTAACCAATTAGATTACAATGTATGTTCAAAAATACATAAATAATATTTTCGCATTTTCTTGAAAAATATTTTAACTGAGGTGAAATTTATTTTAAACATTTCAAATGTGATTAAACAAATTTCATATTTAACCTCTTCTAAATGTAATGTAAACCATTCTGATGGTATATATTTTTGTAAAATGTTTTTTAATGACAGATTTTTAAAATGTATTACTAACTTAAAATGTTATATCATTATATAATTAATTGTTTTATCATAAAATATTTTCCGACCGTTAAAATGAATCGCGATTAAAATGTAAAAAAACATTAGTTAATTAGAAATATTAAATTTCGACTCATAAAAATTAACTAGAATATAATCTATTCAGTAAATTTTATGTTTATGATAAAAATACAGACAATATTACTAATTCGCTTAGTACGTGAAACGATGGTTCTATCAATGTTTTGTGATTACTTTATAACCGCTGAAAATGTATTATATATGGTAGACGACCATATTGATTTCGTAACTATCGGATCGCTTGATCGTTTCAGAAGAGCCTAGCTTTAATGTAAGTTACTCGTATATTTCTATACTGGTAATTAACATTATTAATTTATAAACAATTGGAAGACATCCAACACAAATTTGTAGCAACTATTCATTTGCTACTACACATACAATATAGATAATAGTATAAGTCAATAATTGGAAATAAACTTAACTGTATTGGTACTGTTGGTATTAGAATACATTAACGATTTGAAACGCATTAAACGTTTGAAGGGCGAGAACGACATTATACGATATACGCGCTTGAAAATCTTATAAACTATACTACACTGTACTAACTATACTCGTATATTATAGTATACCTAGGCAGGTATATAGTATATGAAAATACGACCATTTGTCCTGTGACAGTATTCGTAAATTATTCAACCTTATGATAATAAAACGGATAAAATCGGATATTTTATAGCACTCGTGGTTCAATGTGGATGAGGTTTTTTTTATTTTATGTTGGTACTTAATAAATAACATGTATTTGGAAAGATATTGAATCGCGAAACGATATTAGGACTGTTAGAATAATTTTGGGGACTGATGGGTGATCCTGATAATAATGATAAAAAAAAATAAAATAAAATAAAATGTTATAAACGTCGAGTTGGCGCGTGTAACGTATCATCGGCCAATAAACATAATTAATTTCGAGTGTTCTATTAGATGAAACGGTTCGACTTTTCATATTTACATGAAACACTCATATACATGTATATGTGTATTGTATCATATCACGTAGGAGATCTACAACGTAAAAAATAAAAAAAAAAAACAACGGTCGACTCATCGTTGTTAAAGAAATACACACTCACGTGGATCGAAGTGCTTAATATATATACATACATAATTACATGCCTACAGCGCGTGATTTAAAATAATTAATTCAATTACGTGTATAAGCACAATAGATGTTCGGTGTGGAGCATAATCTATACACGTACTCGGTTGATTACGTGCTGTACACGGATTGTAATGGAGAACCGGACGAGAGGAGATGTAGGACCAGTATTTATTAGGGAAACGTAATTGTAGTGTTCTTTCCGAAGAGAGATTAGCGCGAGAGAAAACACCGGGGCGCGAGGATGGCGCGAGTGGAGCCGACATGAGGTGCAGCGGTGATCGCGTCAAATCGACTACGTACACGACGATAACTCCGAGAGCGCGGGTTTTTTTTTCGCGACGTCGAGGACGACGAAGTGCATTCCTTTTAAGGACGATATACAGGTCCATGCGCGAAAACACACACACACACACACACACACACGCACGCACACGCACCGCTATGAAAATCGTTCCTGCGTTGAAAACTTATACATAATTTCTACGCGATTTTTTCCCCTCTCTCTCTATCGCTCTCTTTCCATCGTTAGCGCTACGGTTTGCTGATGCGCTGATTCCGCTGCTGATTCCGCGCCGAAGGGAAGCACGCCGTAATGGGATGCACGCGGCGATCGTCGCACAGCTGCAGTCCACGCGCACGTACGCAGAAGGATTCGCTCGATGTGCTCCTACGATAATCCGACATCACGGCTCGGCGACCCCTCCCCCCCTCGCCCCGCCCGCTAACCCGTACGTTAAACAAATGATCCTGATCATGCACTCGCTGCAGTCGTCTGATCGATGGATGCCACACCGACAGCAGTCGCGTAAACTGCGTCGCGCGATCAAAATGCACTCGCGGAATATTGAACAGCAGCCCTACCCTCCACCCACCTCCTCCCACCGGCCGTCGCCTCGGAGTGCCTGTCCGACGGACGGGGTGCAGGTGAGTTCGTGGGGGGGGGATCACGTTTTCTTCTTTTCGAAATCCGTGCGCGCAACTGCACTCCCTCGATCGTCTCGCCGGTTCTTCTACCGCATAATTGCCGTACGATAACGTTGCGTAATATCACATTCGTCGAGAACGCGGTCCGACGACATGCATGGCGGAATCACGTACTTGCAAACGTACCTTAGTTGTCGGCATGAAAAATGTTACTTTGCTCAACCTTAATAGTAATAATAATAATAATGCGTTTGACGACGAGTGTGCATTGTTACTACACCTGTCCCGTGCGTACTATTATTCCTACGATCGACGCGATACACCGATTTGTGACGAGTTCATAACCGCATTTTAGCCGCGTAAAGCGATACAATGTTCAGAGTTCACTTGATATCCGATAGCGCGATCGGACGGTTGTATTGTTAAATTATCACTGTACATAGGTTTTACAGAAAAAAAAAAAACATTTGATATCCCTATACGGTACGAGACGCATCACTGGTCGTTTATTAAAACATGTATTTCTTATATCGTCCTTTTAAATATATATGTATCGAGGTGGCAGGTAAATACCATAATATTAGGTAAAAACAATAAAATAATGGTAATTTCGGTTACGAGGTAAATTATCACGCTGCAGGATCTATTCAGACGACGAAATACAATCCTAAATCAGTTGAGTGGAACCTAATCCGGTTTTTAACTGTGTCGTGATAACCAATTCTGACAACTCATCGAGTATCACTTTAGGGGGTCCTTATTTTAACCTTTTTGTTTTTTTTTTTTTTTTCATAGACGTCTTAATGATATTAGGTACTTACGAATGTATTTCATCGTGCATTATGTTTTTTTTTTTTTTTTTTGGGCGACCCAAAATTATTTATCTTACACACAAATCAATAACACCACATTATACAACAACAGATCATTTATAATAGCTCTCTTTGGAGTATTTTTGTAATCAATTATAAAATGAATACCAACGCTTTCATACGTAATAGCATTATTGTTGTTTTTTTCCCCCATTCCTCGAAAACTTATAACTAACTTCAATAATTATAACGATTGCAATTTTCAATGATTTCAAATATTTTCATTTGCTCGTCGACGTCTATATAATATATAACTCGTGGTCCTTGATAGCGTAAAGCGTATTGGGTCTCAAGTGTATTTTAAAAACTATCAAAGTATTAGGTATCGACTTTAAATTGCTTACAGAGGAAACTAAAGAAAATTAAGGGGAGGCTTGATTTCGATAAAACTTCCAATACTCAAGTGTATTGACTCATCCTGAGTTTGAAGGCAGCTTCTTCTGGAAAGAAAACTTTTTAAAAGTAGTATTTGAGGGGTTTTAGAGTAAAATAGTTTTTGTCAAATAATCTAATGGAACATTACAATCGTTAGAAATGGAAACATTATTTTTAAATTTAACACACAAAAGAATTTTAATTGATCAAAGTGTATAATCGGCTCTTCCTTATTGGTGATTGATTGTTCTACACTATTTTTTATTGTAAAGATATTTTTAACTTTCACATGTCTTTTTAATTTCATCCATCATTCGAGTATTCATTATTTCATGAAAATACCCTATTCCTTTTCCATATTAATATAAAAATGCATATTTCTTTAATGACTTGCATTATGAAATATTTACCATAACCATTATTCCATACTGGATTATTACTGAAAACGATTGGTTATAAATTAACTTCTTACATTCAGTCATTCCGTCGAAACTGATAATAAAAAAGAAAATAATTTTTTAATCCACCATGAAAATCGAATAATTATTAAATTTAAATTGGTTATACGTTTAACTAAAATAAAAACCAACGACCAATGAGTAATTACTAAGTTAACTTACCACGTTAAAGACGTTCCACCAAAGAACCTCGCCCTCTTAATTAAACATCTAATGGTCACATAATATACCTATACCTATTTTATTGTCAACAGTACAATATATACAGTTGGAAATATCGATTATCCGTCAATCCTTGAACCAGAGCCTTGAAGGATAATCGAAAAGACGGTTACACGAGAAAAAAACTATTTTAAACACACACATGCACATTATTTTTTTTTTCTCAATAATTATAAAATGCATAATTCATTTTTTTTTTTTTTAATTTATCATACATTTAATTTATTCACTACCTATTTATACTTGATAATTATTACTACATATGTATTTACAAAAGGTTAAAAACTCGGTTAATTTTTTTTTGTTTGACTACACCAGTATCTTTTTGGCTGTAATATCTTTAAGTTTTTCTCTGCTAGTAGATAATAGAGGAACATGGTTAATAAAGAAACAGATATTCGAGGTTCTACTGTATATCAGTATTGAGAAAGTTCATTTGAAGAAGTAAATCGTTCGTGTTGAAAAAAAAAGAACGCGTTCCTGTTCTTTTTACATGTTTTTACGATGTAAGCGGTTATCAATAGTGTTATTTTCGGAAACAACTTTTAAACTAGAAATTATGGGCTAGTTTTTAAAAGTTTCAGATTTTGATTTTGCCCATAGTCAATAAATGCGTAAGGAAAATCTGAAATTTTGAGAAATCTTAACAAAATTGATTTGATTTATTTACATATTTTTTATCATAGTTATACAACCGTGTTTTATAATGTCATATTAACTTAATGTTATTAAGTACATAATTTGAATATATATATATATATATATATATATATATTAGATAATAAAAACATGTCTACACCATTGATCATAGGAATAGATTTATTCAATAGGTTTATTCAATAGACTATTACTATATAATATATGATATGATATCTAGATGAATATTATCAATATAATCTAGAAAAGATTCGTGTTTTTTTTTTTTTTTCGAACGGAAATTTGTGTTCAAATTCATAAGTAAGAACTCTTTCTCTTTCTTCGTTCTATTATTTGAAAAGAAGACGTTCCTTCCTAACACCGATATACAGTGTGATCACGGTAAGTGGAAACACTTAATAGCTATGCGCAGGCTAATTATTTTTCAGTTCTGTTTTTTTGACCAATCAATTAGCATAATTACACACATTTTAAAATAATTTTCCTTTTTTTTTGTGTTAATAAGTTTTACGCATGCGCACAAGTATTTTTTTTTTTTTTATATAGCATGACAAATTTTCGACCCAATATTATTTTTCTATTATTTTTTTTTTATGAATTTAATGGTTTAAATTTTTCTTTTTCTTTTTGTTAGTTAATGAATTTTGAACATGTTATACTATTTGGTCGAGAAACTGGTGAAACAGATAAAAGATACCAATTTGTAGTAATAAATCTAACAGTAACTAATTTATGAAATACTTGTTTAACTATTATGATTATCTTCATTAATGATATTTTGCTAATTTTGTCATAAATAAGATAATTTTTCTATTACTGATAAGAAATAAGAAATTGACTTTTTGTAGTTTTTAAATCAGATTTAATATATTTCATTAGCTATGAATAATTCAGAAAAAGTCGATACGCTTTTTACATATTGAGAATGTCAAAAAAATACTCGTTTCAACAAAAAAAATTTCGCTCATCTTTATCCAATTTAGTAAGATTAAACAATTAACTTAGTTTTATCTGCTTAACTTTTCAACAAATAAACCATTTTATTATTTGGTAAACAAACCCTTTTACTTTTTATAAACATAGATAGAAAATGTTTCTCACATAGTTATTTTTGGAAAAAAATTAAGAGGCACCGGTTTTTTCCAAAACAGTCATTAATCAACAACCAAAGTGAATAAATGCTATAGGAGAAAATATTGAAATTCAGATTGGGGCATACGTTAGAGTAAATTCCAATATTTCTAATCGTCATGTTTGTAAAATTTCATATGGAGTAGTTCAAAATAAAACTTATGATCCATGCTTATCGAGTTCAACATTTACGTTTAGGCGACACCGATCGAAGAATTATTGAAGAATTAATCAAAAATGATGTCCATTATTCGGTTGGACACCGAGTTCAACGAAAAGTATCTTTTTTTTTCTTCAAATAAAATATTTTCGACGTCGCGGTAATAACGTCTAAAAAGTTCCATTGCCCCTTTTTGGAGCGAGAAGAGCTACTGCTGCTGCTGGAGGAAGACACTGCGCGGTCCGACGGGCGGGCGGAAGGTTCGCGGGCAGCCGTTCGACAAGGCGAAAAACCAGTTGACCCCCGCCGAATACCATTGTTTGTTATTATTATTATTATCGTTGTCCGTTGTTTGTGTTTTTTTTATATTTATTTTGCGTTCATTATACTTTTAGATGCGTGGACGGTCGTCGCACGGGCAGTCAGCTCCCGGAAGATTCACGACCGGCCGCCGTCTCCCCGCGGTGACGATGAGCGCGATTCCGCCTCGTTGTCGATTTCGGTTTTTACCGAAAGCAGAAGAACCAAAAAAAAAAGTCCCCGGTCTCGCATTATCGTTGTTATCGTTATTTTTTTCACCTCGGATTCCGACGTCCCGCGCTCGTGGCGCAACTCGCGATTCGTACGAACACGTGTGTTGCGCGCGCGTACACGGTTCGCATCGCGCAATGCATCAACGTCACCGCGGCACAATCACGTCGTGTACCCGGTCCGGTCGGGTTGATGCGCGCCCGTGACACTTTACAAGCGTTCGTTATTTTCGTTCCCCCCCCCCCCTCCGATCACACACAGGCTGCCCACGACCATCATTACATGGTTTCCGGTACGCCGGGGTGACCGGAGCTCGGTATTTTTTTCCCCCGACCCAAACACATTGTGCGTGCGCGGCGTAGATCGCAGACGTGTTTATCGGTCCGCGTTCATTCGGTCTGATCATCGTCGACGGATGAGATCGTTGGCGATAGCAACACTTTTACTGCTGTGGACGATTGTTTATCTTTTTCCCGAAACGCTTATAAAAGGGCACATCCCAATTGGAAATTTATGTGTTATGCCCACATTGACAAAGGCCATGGTATTGCGCCTGCATTGGCTACCCAACAGTTGGCAGGCCCTTACGGGCACAGTATTGGCCTCAAAATTTGTCCAGTACTACACTAGAGCTGGAAAACTAGTACTATCAGCCAGTAACGACTCAATACTGGCATATTACCGGTACTGTATGTGTTATGAGTAAAGGCCAGCCAGTGTATCTTATAGTTATGCCGAGCGTTGGTGGGATACTGGCATACTACGGGCCCAACATAAACTATTAGTAATGGCTAGCCAAATTCTTCTAGGGCCGCCCACAGTTTATTCCGAACTGTGCTCTCGTAATCCTGCTTGAAGTCAACAAAGCACATGTGGACATCCTTTCTGAATTGATAAAATTTTTCCATAATTTGTCTGATTGTGAACTGTACTTAAGTTTCCTATAGCTAGTTCTAACATTTGCATGTTAAACATGGTCGACTATTAAAGGAGATGAGGAAAAAATGGCTTGCTTCGAAAGAAGAGTTCTTAGAAGGATTTATGGACCTATACCAGAAAATGAAGTGTACAGAAGAAGAACCAATGTAGAAGTACAACAAATTCGTCAAAAACCCGGTATCGCGTACCTTATGAGTAAACCAATTGAGTGGGCAGGCCATGTATGGAGGTCAAATGGTATCCTAAAGAAAGCTCTGGAAGGAAAAATCAATGGAAAAAGATCTAGGGCCACCCTAGACAGCGCTGGATAGACAGGGTTAAAGAAGATGTAAACAAGTGCGCCCAGTGATTAACCTTAGAAGACAGTATCGACAGAGATAGTTGGAAAAAAGTAGTAGAGGTAGCGAAAGTCCTTCAAGGACAGTAAAAGCTAAAGAAGAAGAAGAATGGCTAGCCATTGCTTCCTGCAGTTGTGCCAGTAATGACTCAAAACTGACACATTAAGGGTCCTCTATATGAAATATGAGTAAAGGCCATTATCGTGTATCTCGTAGTCGAGCAAAGTGTGAGTGGAATATTAGCATAATATAATGGGCCTCTTACGGCCTATAGTACGTACGCACACACTGCAACGGTGGCGGAAAACATACACCCCGCCGAATACACCTCCTTATATAAGCAACGCAGATTTCGTTTGGATTTTGATCGATTTATTTTTCTACTATCATTGGTCAAGGACAGCATATCGATCCTGATCACGGATTTTCATAGACATTTTTACGCTTGTCGCGTGGGAGCTGTTGCACAACACGGACCGCTTGACATAGTTGTCACGGGAAGAGTACAGTTAGACGTATTAGTACGCAATATGACTCGCCCACCACGAATTATTCTGTCAGACCACTGTAAGCCGCGAATCGCAACAACTTTTACGCAAATTTCGATCGAACATCCGCGATTTTAAACAGCCCAGTCAGACTGCGTGCGTCGTTGCGGCCAGCCGCTGCTTGGAAATCGTAACTTAAAGCGTACACTGCGCACTTGCCAGTCTGTTCGCCACGACACCTCGCGAAATTCCGTTTCGTGTCTGTTAACACTATTTCGCCTCATTTCCCGCAAACTTCAAAGGCCTAGGTTGTATTTGATCTACGTGTATATCATATTCCTAGAATGGTCTAAATCAACTGATTTCTTCTACTCCCCATTACGTTTGTTACGCGTCGTTGATTTTATTACTATACTGATTTTAGCGTGTGCCGTTAAAAAAAAGAAGACCATTATTACTGTACAAACGCGTGCATTCGGATCTATATATACTCGTACACGGTCAAGCATGTGGTACATGTTCATCGTAAAAGAAACCCGCGCGAACGCGATTCTGAAGTTTTTTTTTTGTTTTTATGCAAAGTCCGTCCCAACCTGCCCTCACGGCCCTTACGACTGACCGAGATTCTTCGGAAAATTAAAGAAAAAACGTGCACAGAAATTCGATCGACACGATAAGTAAATAAAAATACACTTCAACAAACGGAAGCCTAGCGTTATCAATGGATTGTTGTTATGCGTGAGATAAGTTGAAAATTTTAACACGCGTGAAATCAGTAGCTCATTCATTGTCCTTTAAGTTATAAGTACGGTTTAATTGTATAATAGTCGAAAATTCATTATCAAAATGATAGAATTATCATTCATGTACCCCGTGTACCCGTGAAATAACAGTATAAATCGAGTTTCTAGTATTAAAGGAACGTACAAACCAATTCCTTAATTTTCAGAAAAGTAATTAAAAATATTCAATTTTCTATTTTGATCGATGCGGAAAAAAGAATTTAAAGTTTTGATATTTTTGTATGTCCTAAGCAGTGGCGCCGAAGTTTGTAAAATGTGGTCGGGCAATTTCAAAACTTCACGGCCTCAATATCTTAAATATTTTCATAACACTATACATTTACTGATAACACAATTATGATGTGAGTATAATATGGCTTACTAGCCACATTTTGAGGTACCAGCCACATTTTGAGGTACCAGCCACATTTTGAGGTACCAGCCACATTTTGAACTACCAGCCATATTTTTTAAAAAAGAGGTCGGGCCGTGGCCCGACCTTAACATGAACTTCGGCGCCACTGGTCCTAAGTAAATGTTAACTTGAACTTTATCAAAATTTCTACCTATAAATACTTTAAAAAATGAATATTTTATGCTTATAATCAAAATGTCGCATTTTTGGTTGTTACGTTTCTTTAATACTAGATCCTCGATATGTACCGGAATACATTCCATTCGTTGGCATAATTCAATGTTAAATTGTAAACACCACGGGCGTAGTATGCATGAGGCCATGAGGGCTAACTCTCCGGAGAAACTTTTGTAACTCCTTCCCCCATGGTGTTTACTTTCGTTCAAAACATTTTATCTGAAATTATTGTTTTAAATGTTTTTATAATTTTATAATATTTACAATACGAATGCAGAAAAATCATCTAAGTTTGATTTAATAACTTAATTTTGATTGTTTTATCTTTTTCGTATTGTAAAATAAAATGCAGGTTAAGAACGAGTCAAACGTAAATAGTTTTTTTTTTATAAAAAATGCTCTCTTTCCCTTTAATTCAAATTAAGCATAAAGAGTTTTTGGAATAAATGTTTCTAGTCCTATATAAAAACCACATATAAACATACCAAACTACATCCATGGTAAACACCAATTCTCAATTAAAGATTTTTTTAAAAACTAAATGGACGGCGAAAATATTAATGGGTTATCAAATAAAATAACCGTGATCTATCGGTATGTTATGTAATGTCTCATTACTACTCATCATCATAGCGTTATTATAAAATGTATAATGTTTAAATTTAATATATTAGTACAATGCACAATACGTATTATACTTGTATATCAAATGATGATTGTGTAATTAAATGATTCATTACGATTCAATCGCTTATATTTATATTAATCGATCCGAGAGTCGAAAGTAAGCACTCATTTATATTAACTACGTCTTTTACGAACCTATAAAAGAGTAGAACGAATTGTTTGTGATTACGAATAATATAAATTGAATAAGCTGATTTACGAATCAATAGTTTTATCGGATAACAAACAAGTCGGATAATTGCCTACACATAACCCCTTATCATGCTGATTTATCGTTTACAAATTCGATTCATTCGGATACTTTTGATTACTACTAGGTATAAAACTGATACACTCAAAGATATCATTATTTTTTTGTTTTCCACCATTACATTATTTATTGACCTGTTATAATAACTGTTTATATGCAATTAATCGCGTTGTATAACATTACGACTACAGTCTATGACTTCTTGCTAAATAAAATAATATTTAATTATACATACGTAATAACGATATTCGATTATATAAAGAAAGCACGAGTAAGGTCTAAACTTAAATTTTATCATCGATTGAATAATAATTTAGTTCTGATATGTGTAAATCGTTTAATTGATTATATTACTTACAAATGAAATGATTATTATAAATATCATGAATAAAAATAAAAAAATTAGGTAATCAATAAATTATGCCAAAGGAATACAATTATAAACAGCTATAATTATTTGAAAATTAAATTTGATATCCATCTTGAAAACAATATGTAAATAGTACTTAATACTACCTACGATACTCGCTGGCGCGTATAGAGCTTTGTTAGTTGGATTCACATTTCAGTAAAATATTACTAATAAATTATAATTGTATTCGTACATCGGTGGTGTTCAAGACAGTTAGATTATACGACTGACCGACTAACTAGATGGATCATGTACCCGATAATATAATGTAATCCGTGTACAAACTGCATGTGGTAAAAAAAGAACATTTATTAGAAATACACGCACGATATCATTTAAAGCATTCTACGTAATATACGGCTCAGCGGATCGCGGCGAAACGTGATCCTGCATTCCGATAAAACAACGCGCAAACGGAAAACGTTCTCAATAGTTTTGTGCGCAGTCTATCATTAAATAAAACTAGTTTACAAATGATATGCGTTTATTTCCGATAATCGAAACGGAAAAAAAATTACAACGTATGTGAGTACGTATAATTTCCAACGAACTTCTAGAATACGCCTAAGGCAAGCCGATGGCCACCGAGTCTGTGACTCGTCGTAGCGTAGAGGGTTAAAAGTTATTTCTGCGAGCTCGGACACCGCGCGCACAGCATGTGCGATTAGTTATACATCTTCGTCTTTGAATTAAAAAAAAAAAGACCCGAATGATAAATAATGATCGGAAAACGCGCGACGAAACTTGCGGTCGGTCGAGTGGCAACATTTCCGACTAACGGGGATGATGGCTGCGTGGAATTCAATGTACATCAATTTATTCACGGTGGCGGCGACCGTAGTTGTGAATAAGTTATCTACAACGTGTACGTATGGAGTCGATTTTTTTTTTCAACGAACTTGTAACGCAACGAAACCCTTCACATCGCGAATTTTCCGACGGAACCGTACAATTCTCACCAAGAAAACGTTACCGTTCGACGAATAAACTTTATAATTATATAGTATACCACTTTGTTCCGGAGCTGTCGCATGTACGGCAAAATAAATTTTCGAAAAGTTCTTCGACGAAAAAGAATAAAAAATAATTTACAAGGATGTAGTACAAGTTCGTACACGCATCTTTAAGTGACATCGTACTATTGTTAACACTATGCACCACTGGATACAGTGTACAAGTTAACAATTTCATTATAATTATTGTTTCGCGTAATCGTTAGACACGTTAAACGTTATTATTCTTACGCGTTTCGTATGATAAAAACGAGTAGGTATTATAAGTGGAAACAATTGTATTTCTTTTTGACGAAATGTTTTCGAAGAACCGTCAACGTATACGTTCGACTGTTTGTATAAATGTTTTCTCCTTACCTCTTGCCCTCTACCCCATCTGCGATAACCGTTTCTGTACACGAGAAAATTAAATTCGATTTATCGCGCTCGCAGCGTCAAATCGAATTTCTTACGACCGCCGTCTTCGGATTACGTTTTGTGTCAACTCAAAAGGCGAACGTAATGCAATAATAATAATAATAATAAATAATATCGAATCGGGTGCTCGCGTGTGTGTTGTATATAAACGACGCGAAACCAGCGTCGGATCCATTGTTATGTGATGTTGGGCGTGTGGTGACGCTGGTGCTGCAGTTGCTTTACGGTAGTGTGTTTATTCAGGACCGCCTAGGACTATTAGCGTCATGGAGGAATGCGAAAAGAAAGAAAAAAAAAAAAATGAAATAAAATAATAATAAAGAATAATGTATACAGGACCGGTCCAAAAGAGAATATAATCAAAAGTAATAACAATTTTACACCTTTATTCGTAAACGTATACGCCTATACAATAATAATATATAATATCATCATTGTATCACATCATATTGTAAATGATATTGCGCCGGCGACGATACGATATTCTATTCTTTACTTCTTTTTTTTCTTCGGAAAAACGATTACGTTGTGTATTATTATACAGACCTTCTTCGGTGGCTATTTAAATTCCGACGAAAGGATCACGCACCGCATCTTTTATGTGCATACATACACGAGTATATAATATAATGTACAAGCAATAATATAATGTATCAGCATGGCTCTATCTTAAAATTGTTCAACAGACCTTGCAGCGTAAGGATTCGGTTAATGCGAAAAAATATTGTTGTCACGACTCTTACGGTGTATGGAACACCACACGAAAACAAAATTTAAACTATGTTTGTTGACCACCCCCTTATGCATCCCCTTGTACCAGCGCCGTAGCCAGGTTAGGCAATAACCCCGGGCCAGTGAATAAACTGGGTTCCCGATTGGACCATTATGTTTGTATGAAAATTAAAAATGTACACGTAATATTGTTCTTTCAAATGCGAATACTTGAATACGAATTACATGCGTGACGGACGGCCGACACCGTTCATTGCATATTGAGTGAATTCATGATTTCGTTTTAACACTGATTGTGGTGGATTACCGCGTATTATTTGGGGATTAACAATTCAACACGTCAACGTTTCCCATTACTTTTATTTTTAAGGAAGTAGTTTTGAGATTGTCCAAGGACCTGGGAGACGTCGTTTGGAGGGGGGGGCACACTCTGACAAACACCCCGCTTTAGTACATTTATAGAAGTCGGAAATCCTTTTTCCGGTGATCGTTAAGTTTGCATTTTGTACTCGGAAATCAGGTGATTTTATTTTTTAGACACATTTACGGTTCGTATACGGATTTTTTTTTTCTTCTTTAAAATACGTTAAATCTTTTTTTAAGAATTATAATTGGGGATGGAATACTATGTGATTTGATGGAAATAAATACTTAAGGTGAGTATACAAGTCATGTTTACTTGGAATAAGCTCTTGATATTTTTTTTTCTAACTTTGAGAATCAAACAAATCCTTTAGTGGTGTAATGCATTAATATTTAAGAGACAATTTTATGTCTACATATATAGGTTAAACTATGTGTTATTAAGCGTTAAATACACAAATAATGAAATTATTAGTATTTATTTAATTAGATTGAATGACCTTAAAGGGTAAGTAAACAAATTAACGTTTTACTATTTGTAATATTAGTTCTAACTGGATAAACTGAAGAGTTTCGATATTCTTTGTTTATTACCATTGCATTATTACTAATTTTGATTATTTACACTTTTTATTGCGAAAAATTATTTTATTATTGGTCTATATCGTTCGTAAGCATATAGGTAACCACAATTTTAAACATTATGAAATTGGCAATTTATTTTAACTGCTCGACCTTTCCAAAAGCTGAAATGACGCCCCGAAGAAACTCAAGACCTTCTGCGCTTTGAAGCCTCGGGGCATTGCCTGTGATAGCTGTGCCGCTGGTTTCCATCAATGTGCATTTGTGTGTACATCACCCTGATGGGCATATTGATCGGTTAAACATCTTGGGCTTGGGCTTAGCGTTACTCTTTTCACGTAGCATTGTAGTTTATTGTCTAGATAATTTGTTTTTAAACAATTACACTCGATCAACGATCATAAATACTACAATTAAATTAATGATGGTAAGATCGCATTCGTGCGTTTAATTAATAAACCAATTTTCCAATGGTGAAATCTAGTCGATTAGTTTATCGACAAAATAATATAATTGGGTTTTCTAAATTTTCAATTCTATAGCCACTACTCGTTAGTGTTCTTAGCTCAGTTTATTAATATAATATTATAACAATTAAATAATACCGTATAAAATCGTACTCTTTGTCAATACACGTGTAATATTATGTCAGAAATAATAAAAACTATTTGACCGGTCTTACAAGCCGTATTCCCAGTTAAATAGATTACTATACGATCATATTTGACAATATTTCTTTATGCCAATGTCCATGGTCTCACGTGATAGATTTTACAACAAAGTATTTACTGCTCATAAATCGTGTAGTAATTTAATCGAAAACGTTTGAACAGTCCACTGTTTTAGTTTAGAGATATATATTGACCATACACCGAAAATCATTAAAACTCTTCAAATAAGATTAATAAATGTTTTCAGTCACCCAACAACGATGATACACGTATTATTAATAATATGACGGTTGTAACGTGCGGTTTAAATATCAACGAACTCGTTAAAATCATGTTTCGTACAGTTTAATGCTATAATTATCTTTATTTAGTATCGACTTTATCTAAAAAATCATGCAAGTTTTATTTTTTTTCGGGTATAGCAGTATTAATGAGTAGTATTGTATAGGATTTTTACTAAACGATTAAAAATGAGACGATAAAACTATAATGTTTATTACTTTTTTTTTTCTTCAGATCATTATTATCACTATTACAGTTAAAACGTTTATTTTTTAGTAGTCTGATAATTAAAATTAATTTTATTGTTTAAAATTATAATGACGACTTTATGTTGAAAATGTGTTTGGTCATTATCATAAGTGATAGCAAATAGTCGTAAAAACGTACAAGCCGCATGATTTTAATTGTGTTATAATTCACAATTATTGATGAATTTCATGTTTAGATAAGGTTTATCATCACTCAATTAAATCCATCTGTCAACTTATTAGTACACGCCATTAAAATTAATAGTGTGTAACAAACTCGAAAAACCATTAATGCAGAACATGATTAATATTTTAATTCTAATATAATGTCATCATTATGACACAATCGGTTATTCTTTGATTATATTTTAATTGACCCACGAATGTTTCATTTAGTTATTTTCGAGCATAGTTTAGTTTATAGGTTAGTAGCATCACTCGAATATTGTTTAATAATCGAGATTAAGGTTATTCCGGGTATGCGTTCGACGATACGGATCTTCATGGATCAATCAAAGCCCCCTCTCCCTTCCATGAATCAATGAAATAATTCGAAATTCTGAAACTGATCGTAAAAGAAAAAAAAAAAAGAAGAATGTCGCGCAAAGGGCAAAAGAAGCCTGAAAGTTTCGTTTTAAGAAACGGATTTATTTGCATTTTAAGCAACGCGCGCGTTTCATGAAACTACGGATAGTCCAAAGGCTACGGTTGCACTGGACCCGTTTCCGAAACGATAATCCGACTAGTCGGAGAAAAAATACATGTATAATTAACTTTGTATAATTTCGGTAGCCGCTATATTTCTCCGTTCCGACCGTTTCCGACGTACCGACTAGTCGGATACGTCGGTTTCGAAACAAATTTGTTAGTTTTTCATCCGACGAGTCGGACAAAATAAGGTTATTTTTGATGCATTGTTTCTAACTGAATTAGAAGTTTTGTAAATTGTTCCGTGTACTCTCGAAGTTTAATGCACGTTTAAAAATGTTCTTCGTTTTTATAATCTTTCGATAAATCGTGCGTTCAGCTAGACCTCGGACTATTTCAAGTACAAATCGTTACAACTGTCCGGTGATTAATCATCCCGTTCGTATTCCGAGCCTGAACTGCCGGAACTCGAAAACGTATCGACTAAGAAACAGCACCAAAACACGTGGAAAAACTCCAATAGAAAGTGCACAGGGAAACGAGATAAAAGCCGCAGCAGACGACCCAATGACGACACGGTATTCGATTTCAGTCGGGGTACGAAATCGGATATGAAATCGGACGAGTAGGACGTTGGTCCGGTCGTATCGGGTCGGATCGGATCGGAAACGGGTCCAGCCGAAGTGTTTACCGGTGTTCGCACACGATGCGGTACGGATCGCCGTAAAGTTACATCGGTTATCGGCGAGCAAACGCGTCGACGGACGTGTGCCGGCAATATCAGGCGCGCGCTCGCGCACCACCGACTTGTACACACGAAAATCGGCCACGGTCGCCGTCGGTCGCGGATCGCACGAGACGGGTTCGCGACACCGGACCGGACGGCTGCGACCCGCGCGCGAAGGCTAACAGACCGCGATCGCGATCCGTTCGCGCCAAAACGGTCACAACGTCTGCAGTATTGATGAGCGAAACCGACTAATGACTAACGAATTAGTCGGCGGTGAAAAATAAGCAAACAAGTCGGTTATCAATATTGACTAATGACTAATGTAAATAATGAACCGATTGACGAATAATATTTCGAATATCATTCGACTGACGAACATTCCGTACGCATAATCTTACACGAATAACCCGTCACATGATACCCGTTCTATGATTCTAGCCAACTCCGTACATCCGAAAAGGGTTTTCTCAAGAGCAGGAGAAATATTAAACGCTAAAAGGAACCGGTTGAACGGCAAACATTTAGATGCGCTTGTATTTTTGAATAAAAACTTAAAACAATTTTAAGCAAACACCATGTTTTTGTACGATTTAGCACCTTTATCCTACTAAAACTCAAAAATCAACCGAGTATTGAACAAGTTAATTCGTTAGTTGGTTTTCAACAGTCGTTAGTCGTCAAGCCATTTGTTGTTATTCGGTCGTGGAAATTATAACCGACTATTAGTCGGTCGTTTAGAATAAAATATGACTCTTATTCGGTTTGACTACCCATCACTAGTCTGCAGGCGGCGGCTGTTATTTGCCGTTGCCATTATTGTCCCTTCCATTGTCTCGTTCCGCCGCGATCCAACTGCCCGTTGTCCAACTCCCCCGTGTCGCGTCAAGACCGGTCGTTCGATTTGGCGCAATCGAGTGCGACGAACAGACCGATCGCCGGACCGCACGCACGTGTGCACGTCACGGCACGGTGGTGCCGATCGAAGGCGTGTAGTATTTAGGGCGCGGATGTTGCGGTGGTAAAGAAGTGGTGAAACCGATTGCGGTGCTAACGTACCCGAATGTATTGCGCTTCGGAAAAATCTAGGAGCGCACTAGTAAAAAAAAAAAAAGAAAACGTTTCGTTACTAAATCGTAAGATTACGTTTTATTTCTATTCGTCGTCAGCCTATTGTGATTTATGTATCAAGTTGGCGCTATACGCATACATCATCGAATCATTGGTTACAATTTACGAAAGGCTTACACATAAAATATATATTACTTAAAAACTTGTTGTTGCGTTGTACAGTAAGTACATTTTTAAAATTTTCAAAACCCAATGTTCTTCGGTTCGGGTGTTGGGGGGCCGGGGGGCTAGTAAGTTTTTATATCTTGAAAAACTTCGTTCTACGTCAGTTGATTTAAGTGGAACGTACTTAAACTAAATCGCTTACCGTCAAGTCTTCCGGTGAACCATTGTAAATACGACGAATTCGAAAATCGCACTATGACGAAACCGATACGGTTCTAAGATTAATCCAATTATTGCTTCTATTGTACATACAATAATATCAATGGAAGATTAGCCGTTTAAAATATATTTATATATAAATATAACGTGAATCTCAGACTTACCGTGCAAATAGTATAAAAAAAGTGAAGTTATGTGAAAAAAATAGTTAAAAATGTCTTATAATGAGAAAGGTCAACGAAATGGCAATAAAATTGAAAAAATATCGAAAATTGTAAAAAATTGCATTTTAAATTTTTAGGTTTTCATTCATGCTTACACGAAACGCAATTAAAACTTAGCACAGTAGAAGAATAATTGCTAATGCATCAACATCCGCCCCTTAATTATTATTATTATTAATACCTAATCAAGCAATACGTTCTGAGATATTTGAAATTGTATGTAACAGTATTATTTGTAACATTGTATTTTTGTCTGTCTAATTAAAATATGAGAGTTACAAATTTGCATCTCATTCATAGAGTAGTTTAATATATTTTTGCTTTTCGCGGTAATCCCACACAAACCGTAGAAGCATAAGCGGTTAATCGCCGTAACTTCAAACTTTTCTTTTTACTGAACAATCAAGCAATTTTCAAACCAATAAAAAGAAAAAAGTTAATTATGATCAGTGAAAACATTTGGTACGGCATCTTTACATAAACTTTGCGGTTTCCACACGATTGCTGTGTCAGCCTTATTCGCCGTCTATGATGTAAGTCAGCCTTGTGGGTTTACCACCTCAAAGAATAAAGATATATTGTCGTTGGATAACAACCGCATGATCTCTATTGACAAGATTTGGCGATAATAAATACATTTTAGTGAAGATCCTAAAATTTAAATTGTTCGTCTTGTTCTAGACCAACCCACAAAGCATAGATATATTTAATATTCAATGTTTAATAAATTTTTGAAAAAAAATTAAAATATTTGATATTATTTTCATCATAAATTTGTTATGCATTTTTAAACACGAAATTAAGTATTAGCTATTATGCAGTATTAAATTTTCATTAGTTTTTAAATATTTGTTCTCGAATGTTAATAAGTTCTTATTACATGTTTCGGGTTTAACATATGAAAAATCAAATATATTTTCTATGCTGTATAAAGTAACACGATAAAATAGGTTATCGATATTCAAAAGATAAGATCGGGGATGAACAATGCAATAAAAATTACATAATATTTGATATTATAATAGCTCATCACTTACATTAAGAAAAACTGAATTATTCGAGTGATGTCAACATCACTATATTTATAAGGTTCGTGTTGCTACAATTGAACCATTATAATATACGTACATCGTTAGATTATAAAAATAATAAATTATCAAATATTTTTATTATTGCACAATATCGTTCAACTTTAAAACCCCGTTTAACAATATTATCAGAGGCATAATGTTCCATTATACTGTGATGTGATCGTGTTTAAAATATATTAATTTTTAATTATAATTATTAAGCACATACAAACTACAATTTTAGCTGTTTAATGATAATTAGATAATTTAAGCAATGTAATTACTAATAATCCAATCACGAACCCGTGATAGTGTTACGAATGTACAATACTACCGCATTCATAATTTATAGTTATAGAATTTCTCTAAATGAAAACTGTCGCATTCCACAGATGTTTCGTTCAATATTCAATTTCAAAAATATGTCAAGAAATAAAATAAGTTCACATTATTATGTTATTTATCAAATGAAATGACAGTATATAAAAGGTGATCTAATCGATTAGGTTTGCTCAAAGGAATCGCGTTTATACCTGAGTTGATATTTTACCAATTATACAGGACAATGCATTCGAAGATCACGATTGAACGCGAAACTGTCCTGAACGTACGACAAAAATAATGGCAATATTATGTTTTGATAAAAAAAAAAAGAAAAAGAAAATCGAGGTAATATTATGTTGTATTTTCATATTTCGATAAGACACCACAGAGGTTGCATTAGTATAATCGAGGTAGAATTTATTATAAAATATCGAAATGTCTTTCGGTGAATATTTTGAAAAATAATCGATGCACACCCAACGCGTGTCGGTAATCCGTATAGAAAAATGAAAAATCTGAGGGATCCACTATTTCCCCTCCAGAAAGAGGATATAAGCCATGGGAAATTGAAAAAAGAAAAAAATCGAAATCCTATACACTCGAATTCGAAGGATTTTCGAGAGTTTCAATATTTTATGCGTTTATGTAGGTACTTAACTTTACTCGCACGGATATCAGCCGTCCGTCCGTCTGGTCTTATTCATTTCGATTTTATTGTCGTCTCACCCCAAAATAATGTACCCATACCTTTCGGCCACGGCAACGACACACAGCTGCTGATGGGCGAAGTACCAGCGTATCGGACGACGACGGCGACGACGACGACGACGACTGCTGTTGTAGATGACGTTTTAACGTCTTTATTGGCGTATATAATGGCGAAATTCACAAAAACTCTCGTTTATCCCGATACAACGGCGTCGTGTCCAATTTGCTTATACATATACATATATATTTATATTATACGTACGCACTTACACTGTGCCTACTACCCCGATGATCCTGTTGGTGACCAGAGGGGTGTGTACGCGTGCGTGCGTCTGAATTGTGTTTCCTATACAGGGGTCGACCCTTGTCACCGCTGCATCGTCCCCGCAAGCCGCAACCACTCAATAACACAAGTCAATAGTTTAACAATAATAATAATAATAATAATAATAATAATAAAAACGATAATAGAATTGAGCTGCAGGGAGAGCCGAAGCGTGAGGGAATCGCTGCTGCGATGTATTAACATTATTATTCTTATTATTATATTATGTATACATGTGGCACTGTGGGTAGCCGGTCGCTTTGATGATCCTGTTGTATTATGTTAGTCGTTTCAAATCGAATCGAATTTAATACGTGTATATGATACACCGCGTGCAATGATAATTCGGCAGCTATGCTCTTTAGTTGTGTTATTTTGATCGCCGAGCTTTTAGGAAACCATTTGATCATAACTATTTTCAAAACCCTACATCGGTTTGCAATCATCGACATCGACCCGCGGTTACCATAATGCTTATACTTGTATCGTGTACCGAATCCCGGAAAACAATATACATTTCGTGCCGATTTAGTCGATTGCGTGCATCCGTGCAGTCCGAGCTGAAATGAAAAACGTTCACGGAATTGGGAGGGATAAGTTTTTAAAAAAAATGTCACTACATTTTTATTTGAACGGTCTCCAATAATGGTTTGCATCGATTTCTTTTTAAACATTTTTCTTCCGCTTAAAACGCAGATCCCATCTGTTCACATGTTCTTATTAATAATCATTGTCACATTTGTCCATTCGTGTTTCCGGATCAACCCTTCGACCTATGGGTTTCTATAATACGGTGCTGGAGGTTTCTGAAAAAATTGATGTGCAATTGCATCCGTTCGAATTTGCGAACAAAATTATTTCGAGTGTATGCATAATAATAATATAAATGCAATGAGCACAGAAAAGTAATATTTATGTAAAATTAATAATAATAAATTAAAAGTTTATCATCAATCTTTAAAGTTTAAGTTTCGTACGTGGAAAAACGTGATAGTTGGTTTTTTTTATTTTAACAATGTTATATTACTAATTGACACCACGGAATATTTATTTACGAGATTGGACGCATGGTTAAAAAAAAAAATTAAAAAAATAACCAATTCGTTACACTTCAAAATATAATGTATTTTTTAACACGTATGAAACTGATATTTACTCGTACAGGTTTCTTTTTTATATCGATATATTATAACTCATTAAAAAAAATAAGTTAAACATGCATAGACATTTTCCAGCGAGATGTCTTGGAAAAAAAAAAAAAACCATGTTCAATTTTAAAAGTCATTAAATAATGCTCTAACAAGGTATTTTAAAGACATTGAAAACTAGTTTTAACACTATGTCACAAACGGGTTTGAATGAGACAAACAAACATTACGAACAAGTGTAATAGTTTTAAAGTTTTTTTTTTCCCTCTCATAGGATACCTCGTACACACATAGACGATTTTATTTGACATTTTAACGATCGACTAACTACCACCGAACGTATTCGATTTACTGATCTTTTCAACTTATATTATGTATTAAATAGATGTTTATATTATTAATCTTTTGACGAACTCATGAATAACTCAAACCAGTTACAAGGATCGAGTAATAACCATATGTATACGTACACGATGCAGAGGCGTTAATTTACAATTAAAAAGCAAACCGAGAAAAAATAACTAATTAAAATGGTATTCAAACAGCATTGGAAGATGAAACGTCTTATTCGAGACGTTTGGTTGGTAAAATTATCATATTAATATATATGTGTATGTGTATATGTAGACGTGAGCGCTGAACAAAACACAAGCGTCTACAGCGCATACCGACGCACGCATGTTGTAGAAAATGTATTAATTATGTTCGATCATCTTCTGCTTACGATCTGAAATGATCTATTCCGAATCCGTCCAGGTATGTCTGTACCCGATACGGTCACGCGTTAGTGTACCGCGATTTGTCGGCGGACGGATTCAAAACTTTCCGGCTCGACGGTCATCGCCTTCGATATCGTCAGCCGAATCGCGGTCGCTGTTGGTGCGAATCAGCGGATTTCCACTTCAACTCGTGTCACGTTAGCGGTGTAACGTCGTCGCGCGCGCGTACGCAAACGAAATGCGTTGGCAACACGGCCGGCAGGAAACGCGAGGGCACCGTGTGACAAGCATTCGAGTTCAAATCGTTTTCGCGTGCCGCTGTGCACGTACAGAACGTACAAGAAGACTTGTGAGAACGTCGTGCGACGCGAGGAACGTTGATGCGGACCGAAAGGATAAACAGACACCGCGCGCGGTGTACCGTACACGATACGTATTATAATTTAAAACGATATGCGGTGTAGTTACGTACGATTGTTGTTGTCTGTTGCTGTTGTATACCTATGCGTACTAATAGAGATCGGCTAATGACTCGGTATAACGTTTAGCGAGCGCTCGTGGTCAGGTAACCACGGGTCGTCGTCTCCGAATACCTATACATACATCGTCGTATACCTACCTACCGAGCGGCACTCGGGAGCGAATGATAAATGAAACACCCGACGCCACCGCGTGCCGACGATGCCATCGATGCTGTCTGCTGTATCATTATTATTATTGTAATTATTATTATTATTATTATACATCGATGGATCGTTGATTAGCCTTCCGCTCGAATCTTTGTTATCATATCATAAGTCGGTGCATGAGTGACACTAATATTTATTTTGAAAGAAAAAAAAAAAAACGACGACGACGATCCGTCAGAATATAACGCGCGCACGTATCGTACCGTACGCTATCGAATTGACAGATCGACCGTATCCCTGTCTATTAAGACGTCTACACACACGCGCGCGCGCGCTCTCGATGATGTAGCCGTATCTCTCCGCGTACACTTAACCAACACGTATGTATGTATATATTCAATAAGCGCGGGCTATTTCACCCCGAGGTCACCTTCTCGAGAGTTTACTCTCTCGGACGTCTCTATTTACAAAACTGACAAAATTAATGATCCGTTCCCCCCAAACAACGTGCCGGGGTTCGGGTTCTCGTTTTCTCTCTCTCTCTCTCATTCCTTTTGATTAATCGCCAACATGCCTCATTAAACCATGTTGTTCTAACCTGACTAATGGTCTTCTACGTGTACGACGCGCACGATGCGTGTACACGACGACGACGATACTCGACTGCGCGCATATCGTTTTCCTACTTGTCCCGCGGTCCGGCTCGAACGCACAGCTACATTATACGTAGGTACACACGACCGCGGTTCGTACCTAGCACCGTTCTACACACGCACGTACGCGCGTCACTATTTACCGCTGCGCGCGGTAATCGTATGCGCGTACGCGTAACACACACACGCTGCTCCGTCCCGCGACCGCGTACACGCGCGTCCAGAGTCGCATTTTCAAAAGGGGGAGGGTGCGAAGGGGACAATTGCCCCGGCTCCGTGGTTTCGGAGGGCGTCAACATAATTTCGGAGGCACGTCGGAATCCGTTTTTTTCGTTCCTCGCGCGCGCCAAGTGGCTAATGGGTCAGTCGCATCGCGAAAACGGTAAATCGAGCTGACGGCCATTCGTTCGAGCTGTTGTTGGCGTCGTTACCGTTGCACGGCTTTCGCTTAATCGTTTTCAATTATTTTCGTACGGGAGTCGAGCACAAAAGCCGCGTGCGGTTCGCGTTTTCGTCTTACGTCTCATTTCGACGGTACGGTGTCGAGCGAGTCGTCCGGCAGCGAGTAGAGTTCTCAACAACGTCTTCGCACGCTTGTGTGTAATCTACGTATTAGTAATCGTAATCGACGACTCGCGTAGCGACGGTTGCACCGTCGAATGGGGTTTCGGCGGTGAACGTGAAACTCTGGAAGAGCGTCGTCGATCTACTACGAGGAATGCTTTTTCCCGACACTTGCGAGTGCGCACGTAGAAACATCGTAAACGTGAGATCGTGTCGTATTCGATACGCCGTACGCAGTAAAAATGTACTTTGCAGAAGTCATCCTCTCCGTAACGCATGATTCGGTATAGCGTGAACGTTTTCGATTGTTTATCTGTCTCAGTATTATTTTACATCCCTCTTCGGTTGTATTCGACTTCTCATAAATATTGCGTATCTCTTCGGGAGTCTGCAATCCGACGACGTACCCTAAGCGATTTCTTAATCCATCTTGTATTGTAACAGCTATAAAATAAACGTATCAACCAGTTTGCTTTTTCCCTTCAAAATGTTTTCTCTACTAATGATTTTCTCTCGTTTTATACATCCCAATCGAGTTAGTCGTTTTTCATCACAATTCCACATTTGACATAACCATCTGGGGGATTATCTTTCTAAAACCGTTGTAAGGCGTTGGAATATTACCATTGATTTTAGAATATATTCTAATATATTCTAAAATCAATGATATTACCTTAGCTATTGTACATAGCATCTCTATTGCGTTCCTTGTTATAGAACCTTACACTTACTATTATAATGATCGAATCACCTGCGCAGTATAACGAGATGTCGGAAGAAAAAGTTCTAGATCATTGCAATGTATTCCTAACGGACACGGCATTCGTTGTGAACATCGTATCACGTATACTTACTCGTGGGGTACATTACGTCGGAAGCATTGGTCTCGAAGTACCTACATAGGAGCTTACGGTATCAAAACGTTTAATTACGTGGCGATTTTTTCTGCACGCGACACTCGTGGTCGGCGTTATGCACCCATAATGAAACAATAAACGCGTAAACAACACAACGCCCGTACGTACTTTACACGCCCGCACGCTGCATACAGTGCGACAAATCTCACGAGGATAAGTCGAATGTTCGGTCGCGTCAGGTGTAGTGTCTTGTAACACTTGTACAGGGCGACGTACACACGTGCACGTGTCGATGCATGAAGATTTGTGCGGGCGATTACGTGAAAGACGTTCGGAGTAACGTGTAGAATTAGACGATAAAACGCGTATTTTAGCGACCATCGCATAACGTAGGTATAAATCCTGCGACGGGGGGAATGCGACGAATCGATGGAATAAATAACACGGATTACGAGCGAAACAAATGCGTACGTTTTCCGTACCTATGGGTACATAAAAACTGTGAATGAAAATTAATCGTTCTGAATCGAACGCGTCGAGCTCTGCAACGTGTACGTATGTGCGTACGGCGTGACAGCAATCGACTGCTACGCTCGAATGGACGACGACCACGGATGTGCAGTGCGAGCAAGTCTTACGACTTTCTTGAAACTCGACTACGGGTCTTTTAACAAATTTCTTTTTTTTTCTCCTTCTCCTTCTCCTTCTCCTGTGTCGATAGAGGACAATATTTACGTGTAGACAGCTTATGTAATGTTATCAATATAAACGCGTATTTCTCACATCGGATTATCGTATACGGAATGTAAAACAAACGTAACCAATCACCGGGACCAAGAGTCGAAAGAGGAGCGTCCGAAACAGTACTTTCTAGGAGCTCGCGATGTGATATAAAACACTTGGAATGGTGCACGAAGAAAAATAACTAATACAGATATTATGATTGTTCTTAAACGATTTTCACGTTAACCTGTTTAGTGTGTTTCATAATGAATAAATTGTAATGGACACATTTAAAGAACGGTGTGCGTTTATGTCGCATATGGTGCATATTCTATCACACAACGTCGTGCGACACTTGATAGTCACACATAATGTGTAAGGCGCAGGCAACGTATAAATGATTTTGTTCTAGATTTCGTTAAACTAAAATGATTTATAATTTGTTCACGATCCTAAACGATGTCCCAAAAAGTTTTGCGCGCCACGGAAGCGGTTGTGGAATATTAGTCGAACCTGTCTCTTCGGGAAAAAGTACTATAACGTTAATGGATATGTACGGCACAGATCAGTACCTATTGAAATGTATCGGGATAAGAGAAGTAACAATGATTGTCCAACAGGATAGGACTACCGAAGGGTCAGCAGCACAAGCAGCAAAAACGATCATATGTAAAATTCGATAGATATTTAATAACACTTTGCCGTATAATTTATTATGATAATCGACCCTCGATCAATTCGTAAATGTAATTAATTTCCTCGTTTTCGATCATAAACCACCCGCAACTATTTTCAAATGTTTTTTTTTCCTTTTATGGCTCTGTGTACACACGAGATGAGGGAGGTCGACAACGCGGAAATCACGCAGTTAAATGTGCAGGTGGTCCGCACACGGATTTTAGGAAATCGTAATCAAATCCCAAATCGCTGCAGTCGCTTACCAACAATAACGCACGGTATGCGTATATACATTTGATGTACAATCCCATAAGATAATAACGTATGGGTTTTCGATTCATTTTTTTTCTTTTTTTGTGACGATTACAATATAGAGGAGATGGTATTTTGAATAACTTTTATACCTAATAATATATATATGCATAAAAATATGATTACATATGATATTGTTACGCGTTCGCGCAGTCGCAGGGTATGAACATATGCATAACGCGCAATAAAGTTTGAACGCATGAAAAAATATTGTTTTAATCCAAATGTTCGTAATATACGATCGAACCGATCTCAGTAAAATGTATTTGGTTGTCGTATTCACGTGGACAGAATAATCCGTACAAGTGTCTCAGTAAAACGTACGTCGGTTCGACGTGAGAAAATTAATTTTGCTCCTCGCGGAATAAAATTCAATAACCGATTGCTATGTCCGTGCATAGCTACCGGTACAAAATAACAAAAATGAAAAATATATCCATAATCGTTATTGCATGGACTCACGACGCACAGCGCTGCGCGTTTTTTCTTCTCGCGTCCACGCTACAACGTCTGTTTTTAATACATACAATAATCACGTTCGTTGGTTATCGTTTAAGAAGTTGAAAAAAAAAAAAATGGTTTACTCGCACGTAACGGTACGCGGTACGGTGTAGCCATCGCGAACGTAGGCGGAGTGTTGGAAATATTTAAAAAACAATAAAAAAAAAAAAAAAACACCTTGTGACAACTCGACCACCACCAGCACTCGTTAACATTACGTCATTAAACAGTATTGTACGTTGGCATGTTGTTGATACGTTTACGGTGTTGTTAAGAACCACGGGGTATTATTGGGGTATACAGACGTGGACTGTAGTACGTTCGAGTAGAAATTACCGTTGGCTGATCGCGGGGTAGGAATTCGCTGACAACCGTTTCCGATCAAACGACCAACCGAGTGGACCGCGTTAGCGATGACGAACAGTCAACGAGTGGACGTAGAACCGTCCGTGCAGTCGTTCTCGGAGCGTTTACAACAATATGAACGATATCTTCAACGTTATCGGTTAGGCTTTCAACGGGGTACAAATTTTATTATTATTTTTATTTTTTTCCTAGTATTATATTATTTGTTTCCGGAATCCTGTTACGGTTTGTCCGCAACAGCGTAGGTATTAAATACACTATATATATATATATATGTACATCGGGATTGATGGAAGGTGCTGCGACGGCGGAAGGAGATAATCGCCGTGATGTTTAATGCGGCCACGTACTATGTATATATTATACGATTAAACGCATATTATTCGAAACGCCTATGTATACATTACGGATCGTCGTCTATACGTCTCAGCTGGAGGCGAACCGCGGTTTTGACTTATTTATCGATGGAAATAATAATAATAATAATAATAATAATATCACTCCAGGGCAAGTCGTATACACACACATACAAATGCGCATTATAATATATGTTTGTATTATTTCTCCTGACGCCTTATCAACACGCATCCATCTCTATATATATAAATAGGTGGTGTTGTATATTATACGTACAGCGAATATAAAAAGAAAAAGCAATATTATTACTCGTGTTAGTATAATATGTAATACTTGTGTTGCTGTTTTGTAAAACACACACAAATCGTCTTCGCGTCGTTGTGAACGAGCACCATCGTATACGTATGCACCACAAAGCCAATATCATCTTTATGAGCGTAATAAAATGAGAATAATAATAAACAAATAAATTCTTGAGCACGCATATTGTATAATAATTTATACCAGCATAGACAGAATTAATAATAGGTGGCCATTAATATCGTTATTTATTTATTTATTTGTTTTTTTTTTCACGTGACTTCTGACACGTATAATGTAAAACGCAACCGGAGGGGTGTTATTATTTATACTACGAATTAAAATAGTTGAACTAGCGAGAAGTTAAGGCGGTGGCAATAGGGTGAGAAAAATAAAATAACACTTGTAACAATCGTAATAAATATTTAAAAAATACACACACACACACACACACACACACACTAACACATGCGCGCAGTAAGTCTATCGCTACAACGAGGTTAAATGCATCTGCACGGCCAACGATCTGTACTCGTATAATAACAATATAAATCACTGAAATACACATACGAATATTTGACTAATAACCCTTCGGAGTATAATAATGTTGTAACTCACAACTAACTCGTGAACATCGATAAAAATAACAAATCCGTTTTAATTTGCCAATATTTTATTTTAAAACATTAATTTTACGTTTTACATGGCGTTCGCTATAATGGTACATATTACGATGAATAATTATTAAACGCTGATCTAATGATGAACAAACACGTTACAACTATTATTTACTAATAGCGATCGGAGAAAATAAAAAATAAATACACAACAATTCACGTCTTACCTCGCCCCATTCGCACTCCTACAAAACAAATTAATTTTTATTACAGAATCTTCTTTTGTGTGTGGTGTGTGTGTGTGTGTGTGTGTGTGTGTGTGTGTGTGTGTGTGTGTGTGAAAAAAATGTTTTCATACACATCGGTACATTCCGAGAAAAAATTGATTACGATATTATTGTACATCTGAAGAAAGGAAAAAAAAAAAACGTTATTGGGCACACCGACCAGTTTTGAATTTTGGAAAACCACGGGGAGCAAAACGAAATCCGGCAATATAAAAACCGTAAAACCTCAAGATAAAGTTATTAAAAACGTTCCGCCCGGACAGGTCGTATAAACCGTGATTTTTTATTATATTACACACTTAACGTCGAATTAGCAGATACACGTACAACATAATTTCAGAGGAATGTTTACCGTAGGTATACACCATTACCGTGCCACTCGTACTCGGTTTTTCGGACCACGGTTTGTAAATGTTGCACATAAAAATGTAAACGTTCGACGTGATATCGCGTTCCACGCAGATCTATTCACAGGCGGACGTAGCGTAGCAGGGTACACTGCAGGGTCATAGGTGGAGATTTGATTGCATTTTAGGGGGGCTTTAATGTCAATTGTTGCAAAATAAGTACCTATTTTAATATTTTATACTACGAAATTTAATAATTTTGATCTTTTTAGGGGGCTAAGCCCCTCTCAATCTCCGCCTATGTGCAGGGTACGTACACGGACGCGTTCGTCATATTATTACGATATATAATCATAGGAATGACGTTTCACCCGTAACCATGTCAACATCCGTTCACTATCACGCGATACTATTTGCGTTATTGTAGATCTAAACGTGATGGCTGATTCGATCTTAACCGCGTGTTCAACTGCCGAGTGCCGTATGAACCTGCAAACATTTTTCCGGAACAGAATGGTCATCGCCAATGATGGTGGAGTGATTGCGAGCGGTGCGAGACGATGTACCTGCTGCGCGCGGTTGCCAGTAAACATTTAAACCGGACGACTTTGCCGTTATTTCCCTCCCATCGGACGTGTATTTATAAGCCGTCGAAATACAAAAGAAAAAAAAAAAGTGTTTGCGTATATCATCGACATCGTATTTTTTCCGATACATTACTCTGATGTATTATTTTTTTAATTGTTCGTGTTCGACTTCGGTTTTACGCACTCCACGGTCGACGGGTTATTTCAACGGAACGCTACGGGAACGTTACAGACCGGGCACGAATACTAGAAAGCAATTAAAACGATCGAGCTTTGCACGATGGTCATAGATTGGTATTCGCTTGAGTTTGAATAAGGCACGTCGCAGCGGCGTGATGAAGCGAACGCGTTCCCTTTGCACTGTTCACCCGGGTACCCGATCGCGTTTCTGACCGAGAGAGAGACGGGAAAACGCGTCCGCGGCGTTCTGCAGCCAGAAAGGATTAGGCTGTCGCGCACGGGGTCGACGTCGTCAATTATACGCTCATCTGTTAGCTTGCCGCGAATCGAAACCGTCGCGCACTACGCGGGCGTGTCCGGAGTAAGAATCCAGGCCCGGTTATAAGAATAGTTTGTACAAGACGCACAATTTTTTTTAAGAGAAACTTCAATTTACTTTTTAAGTTGTACTTACTACTTTGTCGTATGCATAATATATTCTTATCAAATGCATATTTATAACATTGTCTTAGTTTTGTTTTTCATTTTGGCGAACCCGTCAATAATCCTTGGGTTTATTTGAAGGTTAAAATTTAGGATGGGCCCCGGGCCCACCCGCTGGAAACGCCCCTGGCGCACTGCACTCTCGTACGTTACCCGCACGGTACGGTCGTCGTTTCGGCCCCGTCGAACGTTCGATAATCCGTGTACCGTATAACAATCGTCACCGCCGCTGCTGGTGGTGCTGTTGCGCGTGTCCTGTGCACGGTTACCGTCAGAGCTGAGATTTCACCGCGAGATGAACATCAATGGGTGTACCTAAGTCCTGAGCGGGACCGCCGAAGCCGTTGCGATCAGCCCACCCGTTCGGACGAAAACGGTTCGACGGAGCTGTGGACCGTTACGTCGTCCGGGGTTTGAGAAATCGACCGAACGACTATCGCGCGAGTTTGCCGCCACCACGAGATGGACGACGAGGTGTGCTCGTAATTCGAATTACCGAATCAGCGTTTGTAACGTGAGCGGCCAAAACTGCACGTACGAATGGAGTTGTGATCTGATGAAGGACAGAGTTTCCCGGAGTCGTTTTGAAAATTAGACCATTTTCCTATGTAAAATTCAACCAGACATACATTTCGTACGCGGATCTCGTTATTTTTTGAAACTCTTATCCACCTCGTCGGGTGCACCTGCCTAATTAGTCTTGATTAAAGTTTGTTTAAGCGTGATTATTAAAACAATAATAACAATAAAAATAACGTCTGCTATAAAAAGAAAGAAAACCTTACAAGGATGTACAAGTTTTAATCACGCGTACATGAACTTGTTGAAAGCCAGATCTCCAAGATCAGTCTGAATGAAAACTTGGCTATTGTACCACTTACCATTGCTCCAAGAATTAAAAAATAATAATTTAGTAGACTTCATTAACTGTTTAAGAAGCCCTACATTTAATCCCTTACTGAATACATAAATAATTAATTACAGACTTTTTGATTATAGTAAAATATAACCTATAGCAAATTTGATAAACGGATCTCACTGTAGTTAGTGATGCGATTAAGTATGTGTTTAAATGCTTACAGTGGGAATTAAGGATGACCGATCGTCTGCATTTTATTTTAATAAAATTTCAGAAGAAAAGGATAGACTATTTAGACAGGCATTCCATCATTTTAAATTTATCAGTTGTTAAAAACATTGGAACGTTTCCCTAATCGTTGACGGCACGTTCCAAAACTATGTTGATTCATTCTTATTTAAATAGTGCTATTTTCGCTCATGTTTTAACGATGCCCCCTCCCATTTTGAGGGTGCATATAATAGTATTAACATCGTCCGGTTCACGTGAGAGAATATCTGTATTAAAATAAAATTCATTTACATTGTCGAATCGTTCGCTGCGGGTGATTTCACGTTTCGATTTTTTTTTTGCCAAGTACCAATCAATGATTTCAAATAAACGTTTGTAAACTAGTAACCATAGTGCTCGTATGCAAATTAAGATGGTCTACCCTTCCGACAAGTGATTTTTTTTCATCGAGAATGAAAATCGATTCTGTTAAATTTGTATTACTTGAAACTGCAGTTCTTCCAACAAACGATGATCATTAAACGTACGTTATTTGTAATTCCTTAAACATCTAATTGATTTATTCATTAAAAATGGAAAATAAATATTTTAAACGCTTAGCGGCTTTCATTTTGTATATTTAAATGACGTTTCACTAAATAGAAAAATATTCGTAACGCATTTTCCAACTTTGTAGAACACACTTCACTTTTTGTACCGCATGAAGTATGCCGTAATGCACACAATGCACACGGTTCTGCGCTATTGCCGCGATTAATATCGATCTATGGGTCATGGGTATGGGTAAGATATATTATAATATGCATCAATATTTATCCTGATCGCGCGTATTTACCGTACAAGGGGAATCATATAATGTTATCGCGCGAACGATAAAATATATAAAATGAGATGTGAGAACGTTGCTGCGTCAGTTAAATAAAAGAAATTTCGATTTGAATACAATTTTCTAACGAAACGTTTTTAAGTCTTTTTTGATCATTAATTGAATAACATATAATTTTTTTTAACTATTCGTTTACCCACAATGTTGTACACAAGTACTATACACACACACACACACACACACACACACACACACACACACACACACACAAATATATATGTATATTTATAATGTATGTATACATGCATTTGTATAAAAATGTAAAATACTACTGCTATAATATGTGTAACATAATTTATATTAAAAAAAAATATAATTGAAACGAAAATTGATTACGATATACTCGTGGGACTGGATCATTTAAACCTCATTGTTCTCTAAGTATCGTAATAAAAAAATAATGAATTGGTCAAGTTATTTATTTTAACTGTGGATAATCATGTCATGATTACATAGTGGCTTAAAAATAATTTATTTCATCGACGCAACGTTATTACGATGTTGTTTATTTTTAAATTGTATTATTAAATTAAATTTGAATTTAAATATAAAAACACCGGATGGAACACTGCTACGTTGTGCTAGTGTTTGATATAGTACCCGAATAAACGACTTTTGTTAAATAATCACTGAAAGAAGTTAAATTATATTATGGGATGTATTAGGTATAACCTGACCCAACCTGCCTAAGAATCGTTTAAAAAGTATTAGTCAAAATGACCCTTAAAACTAGGTATGTATTATGATGTGTGCACCTAATTGTAATAAAACCAGCTCTTATAGCGATCAATTTATTTGATAACACGAATAGGTGTAGTTATAATAATTGCACTTGATCAGAATTAATGTACATAATTTATTTTCTAATAGCAATCGCCTCATGTTTTAATTATGACTACCAAAACTAATAGAAGAAAGATGTTTATTTATTTATTTATTTTTTTAAATATAACAACTGCTGTGTAAATAATTGTATAGAACAAATTAATAAAAATTATCGTAAGACATTAACTTTAATTTTTATTATTTTATATTTCATCTGCTGCAAAAATGTACTATACGCTTATAATGGCTTCTAAAGTTAAAATATTAATCGCTTTGCATTTCTTCAATAATTACTTAACCGTTAACCAATTGACTTCGATCCATTATGAAATCATGAATCATACTTGCAAACACAATTCCACGTGTTAAAAGCAACACATCGATTATCGTTTCATTGGGTTTATCAACATCGCTAGTATAACGAAATTTCAACGTGTGTGTGCGAGCGCGCGTTAATCGTTATCATACAGATTATTTACAAAAACGGTTAAATGTATACTTATAACGTTATTGTACACGCACAATAATGCGTTTCGCGTGACCTGCACAAGTACGTCTCATGAACGATTTCTTGGTTTTCGACAAAAGCCGACCGCGGTTGAAACGTTCAATGAAAACGAATCGTTCTATTGGAGCGACGACAAACGAACACCGAACCGATCGAGGAAAATATAACCACACGGTACGGCATGACGCAAGACAAGTAATCCTCGAACTGCGTTCAAACCGAATTTTCGCGTTGTAGCCCGTGCAACCATTCGTGCCGTGCGGAATATTGACGGAGATTCGGAACGAGATCAGCCGGTGCTGCGCACGAATAATCATGGTCGAAAGCGTTTCGAAAAAAAAAATCCGAAACCGACAAACGAACGCGGACCGGACGGAATGCGTGTTTCGGAACAGTACCGTCCCGTACGGGACGCGCGACGACGTCAGTTTGTGCCTCTGTCAGCGGGTCCGAGGACTCGTTACGTCCCTCGCTAGACGACGTTGTCCCTCGATTCGCGCGGAACAAACCTTTTACACGTGTCGGTTGTCCGCCGTCCGGAAAACGATTCGAACTCGAAGTTAATCGAAATCCTTAAGAGCAGTAGGCTGCGATGGGCTGGACATGTATGGTGATCCGAAGGCCCTATATGATTGGTCACAGGTCGGAAACCGGACACCGGAAGGCCGAGAGGTCGACCCAGACAGTTGTGGAAAGCAGAGTTACAAAAGATGGGAGTAAATGATGCAGAAGGACTAGCTCAAGATAAAGACAGATGGAAGCAAGTGCACAATCATGATTGTTGCTGCAATTGAATTGAATAGCCTGTAAAATCCTGGAAAGAAGAAGAAGTCTCGTCCGAAAAACGAAAAATCACACTCCGGACGGTCGCGTTCTCCGTGCGAGCGAAGCACCTTGTAGTTGCTCGAATTTCGTACCCGTACGTGCAACGACGGCGATGACAGCGATGAACACGGGTTAGCAACAAAGTTCGACCGGCGCGCGGCGAGAATCGTCCTGATCGTCGAGCCCTTCGCACACGGAAGAAACCGTAAAAAAAAAAAACCGATTGGTAATTCTAATCACTGATAAGTTTGTTTTGCGTTGTTGGCGATTTAATCAAACGGAGTTTCGCGCACGACGCTAACCTGTTTGCAACTTGATCGATAAACTAGTCGATAGCGACGCGACTTCCCAGTACCCTAGCCGTTCGAGTTTCTAGTTTCCTATTTTATCGTGCGTTGGACGGAATCCGTTTGATCGTAGGCTGTACTGCAGTTCATTGCATGCAATACATAATGTATTCGTAATGAATGAACGAATTTCAATCGTTAAACTTGTTGGAGAAGTGAACCAATCATCCGGAATCGTTTAACTACCAGTTTCGTGATTGTTCTCGTAGGAATATTACAGGTGCAGTGCCCGGAGTGAAATGGGGGAAAAGCGGTTGGTTCATCCCTTATTTCCGAGCTAACGGTACGTCTCCGTAACTTCTTCATCACTCGAGTCCGTACTCGACACGGTTATACGACAAATTTGTACGACGTGCTTACCACCACTGGCACAACCATATTACAACCTCATAACCGCACACCGCAATAATTGTACGTACGTCGTAAGCTAGTACTACTAGCTACACGATCGTTTCGGCCGTGCGAGTTCGCAATTTATCTAACGAAGAGCTTCGTGTGCGGCGCTGCGCTGACCGCAATCAATTCGGGATTTCACAGCGATTGAAATCGCTTACTTGTCTAGGTATACTCTTTAGTAGCTCTAAAGTCCTCATATCTCATACCTAACCTGCACCGTCAACTACGTGCGCGACCGCGTGTGTGATCTCCGCGCACGGTACGTTTACTGCCCGTAGCGCACGCACGTGTGGGAAATATTATTCCGTAATGTATTCCGCAAAGCAATAATGAGCGTCCAGCGCGCGTGTGTACTCTGCGTGTTCGTGGATATCGCCGCCGTCGTGTAATGTGTATAAATCAAAGCGATAATTTCTGACGAGATGACCAGTTTTATTTTACTCGTTCCCCCCTCCCCCCTCGTCATTCACAATTACTTCTCCGTTCGTCCGCGCGCTGCCCGATGCACGTCTACAGGGTGCAGCACGTATTCGCCGCCGTCCGGTACACGGTACCAGGATCGTATTGGCGCACAAGCACTCTGTAGGCGCTGTGCGCCTAGGGTCCACGAACACATTTGAGTACGATTGTTTTGTAATATTTTATGGTTTTTTTTTATTTATTTTTAATTTTTATTATAAGTCGATGTACGAGTACAGTCGTGCGATCGGTACGATTGTACACCTGTGTACGAGTTAAATATTGCGTACAAAAATTTACGGGCAAAAATAATTATACTGCTCTTGCAATGTTTTCTGAATGGTTTTTTTATTTTTATTTTTTCATCGTAATTCGATCATCAGCTATTGGGATAAATAAATCATCTGAACACAAATTGCTCCTAGAAATCGATACCGAAAAAAGTAATTAAATCGATTGAGAATAAAAAATGTCGCAAAAATGTTTTGTAACTTCAAAGTTGTGTATACGTAATATAATACACCGTTGTAATTTATTTTTATCATTTTTTGTTTTACACTTAAATACGAGAGTTACAGAACTATGCCAAAAGGAATGAAAAAAAAAAAAAAAAAGGTTGTTTTTTTATGGTATTTAACGATTTAATTGTATAGTAAAATTAATTGTTTCCAACATTTTATTTGTTAAAATTATCATCATATAAAAAAAAAATAATAGTTGTATAAAAGTTCAGACTTGAATCTTGCATTGTAAACATCGTTGTTTTTAAAAATTTAACACCGAGTTTCAACACTTTCTCTGCCAAAGAGAATGTTTCTCAACCATTTAAATACTGGACGCTGCACGGCCGTATTAGCATTAAAATCTCTGCGCTTTAGAGCCAGGGACTTAGGGCCTACAGTAATGTTATCCGGGCCTGCACGGTACGACGCGCACGTTATAGCAATAACAATCCGTTTTCCGTCGATCTGCGCTAGCCACCACCTTCGGACACGTGGTGACGATCGGCGAAGGCCACCGTGACGACGCCGCCTTGGGTTACGGTTCCCGTCGCAGCGAAGTGCACGTACCGAAGGCAGTGGCGTAGTTATCGCAGGGGCAACAGAAGCAGTTGCCCAAGGGCGCACATAATATGCGATACATTTTATTTACACGTTTAATTACTTAAATTATTATTATAATATTATTGTTAATCGTTGTGATTAAACGTTTAATGCGATATAAGTGTGACCATGTTAACATATATATTAAAAAAAAAAAACACAGGTCGAAGAGTCTAATTTATATTAGGTATGGCAAAAACTATTTCTTGCCTCGGGGCGCTAGCCAGAGCAGCTACGTCCGTCGGTGCACTGCGTGTACTGCGTACGTATTACATGGCTGTTTGGTGACGAGGGTAAAAAAATGAAGTGTTATACGTTACCGGTCTGCTGAATGTAATTTATTCCTTGAACAAACGTTATAGCCGAGTGCAGCCGAGTGGGTGACGGGATTAAAGTATAAATAAACGAAATAGCAATGGTTTTCTCAGTCGAGAACAATACGATTATGATAGTTGGATTGCCAGCGATAATCTCATACGTTCGAACATTGTGCGTTTCATCGGTTTAACACCGGACGATCCTATTCCGTACAAACACTGTACCCGACACGGAGTAATTTCGCAAACAACACAACAGATATGCACAAAACGTGTTTTCGAATTAATGAACAATCATTCAAACACAATAATCCCAACGGAACGTTTTGTCCGTGCACGCTATGCGTTCAACTCCGAGGCCGGATAGCCGGAACGCTGTTGTCTTCGGCAAAAATGTAAACTAAGAAACGTTCTGCTATCGTAGCGTTATGTTCAATATTAAAAACCAATCTACACGAAACATTGTACTGCCAGGGAAAAATGATGAATTTCGTCGTCGACCAGCCATAGAAGTGGCAAATGGGGGGGGGAGCATACTTACCAGATTTTAATTGGTCGAATTGAACCAGCGCTTGGTAAAAATTGTTAAACATGTACGACGGAGCTTACTTGTATAGTAACTATTGCTAGTATAGCATATCAGCTGTTGAAACGGTTTAACCGGAGCGAATTTCAATTTGTATCTCGGTATTCGCTTACGATAATGTGACTAAAACGTACTACTCTGCACACCGAAATGTTTCCATACGCGGATTGTGCGGGTAAAAAATGAAAGTCCGTGTATTCGTAAAGGTACTCGACATGTCATTCAGGTACATCCGTAAATATGCCTCGGTAGTTTATAATCGCTAGACGTTGGTTCGCCCAAACCGAGAGCACAGAGTTCGAACGCGGGACGATGCAGATTTATATAAACACACAGAGTGTTATTCGCAAGTCGAAGATCGGACAATTACCCGGAGAGTATTTTAACGACGATCGCCTCGGGAAACGGTGTACACGAATAAATTACCCGCGGCAGGGACTAACAATAAAAATAAAAAACCAATAATAAAGAAAACGGAAATTCGTCGACTTTGTTATACGCGCGCGTCGTTGAGGTGATCGCATTATAATATTTTGATTGACACACCGTTCTATTGGAGCGCATTCAATTAACGGGCGTTCACGGACAAAGCGAGTAACACTATGAGTCATAATTAATGGCATATTATAGGATAATAATGCATGGCGTGTTTTTGTGGAGAGGGGGGTTTCCCGGGTCTGGACTTCCCTCCTAGAAAGAAAAAAAAAGGTTCAAAAGTCATAAACTACTTGATTCGAACGTCCAGAGAAAAAGAACAGTGATTCATACCATATGGTTGTAAATAATTCTTAATTTGTATTTATAATCATAGTAGAATAATTATTAATTATTATTAATTCGTACCTTAAGTGTATTTTTTAGAAAACCCTCTCCACAAGCAATTTGAAAATAAGACACCGATGATATTACGAATGCGACGGCGACAACAACCCAATGCCCGCAGTTGGAAAACGTATCTCATACGGGGTACGAGCGAGCACGTTGTTCTCTGTGTTTCGGTTTTTTACGATCGTCATCATGAAATCTTTTGTTAACCGAACATTTTGAACAAGTTTGTTGTTATTGTTTATTTATTTATTTATTTTTTTTAATGTTTTGCAATAAAAAGAAATCGGTCCCACCAACAAGACACAATTATACGGATGGAACGGAGACGTATAATAATAATAATAATAATAATAATAACACACAAACGCGCGGCGAAACGCCTATGTATACATACGTGGCACAGGAATATTTATTTGTGTGTATACATACGAGTATATATATATAATAATAATAATAATAATAATAATAATATATTCTGGTATACTGATTAACCCGCGCGCTCCAAACGACTTGTTGGAGATTATAAGCTATTTATACTGCTGCAGGACCGGCGAGCGGCAGGCGCAATAAAACGGTTTTAATATCGCATTAACAATTTTATAGGGCCATTATTGACGATTATTACACTACAACGATACGGCCGTAGTAGTAGTAGTAGTAGTAGTAGTAGTAGTAGTTAGTTATCTTTCCGGGGGGAAATAATATACTTGTACGCGATACGTGTACAATATAATACGACTTGGTGGTTCGTCTTCGCTTCGATTCCGCGCGCCCGCCTCGCCCCCCGCCAGTTGGCGTACGTTTCACTTTAAAATCCCCTGCTCGTAATAAACAGTAATATGTAACATCGTTGTGCAAGCGTATAATGTACACACACACACACATATGTATATATATTTATATTATGTACAAACATACGCGTTTATTACAATTACTCACACACGTGTAAGGTATACCGGAGGAAAAATGACCAAGACTACGGTTAGTACACTTTATGGCGTTAAACGTTTTATTAATATTGAATTACGTAAGCGCAGTTTCTTATAGTTATCATGTGCATCGTGTGTGTATAATATGGTACACGTTGCACCGCAGGTGTGGTCCGCGCGCACGAAGACTTTTTCGGTTTCAAAGCAGTGCTAATGTTGATTTCATAACGTGTAATCGTTTGCCTATTGCAATTGTTTAGCTCTCTCGTCATCTGTTCCAACTGGTCGGGCACCTCTTGGCTCGTGTATTTTCACGAGCATATTTTGTTTAAACAATTTCATCGATTGATTGCGTGCGCCGCAAAAAAGTACAATACGCGCGCGTAGCCGGGCAGTTAAAAGGGATTAAGAAAGATCTTATCGTGCAACGGAACAGTCACATAAAATGTATAATACACGTCGTATGCATCGCACGTATATTATGTGCTAGTAGATTGGCCATTGTTTAAATACTCCGCTAAGGATTGGAAATTTGTTTGTCGCGATATTAAAATCGCGCCACCACCGTAGACAATTACTCTTCGTATACACTTGAAAATACAAATGTTCGTACACGATATTCCGATAACCGTGTAATAGCTATACACGAAGGCACGTGTGCGTTACATTTTGACGTTTCCCGCAGCTTTGATATGCATAGTACGACGAACAAGTCGGGGCGGGACACTGACCAACAGCCGTACATAACATGGTGCACAATGATTTTTTTCCAAACCGTCTTTCAAACGAAATCGAAACTGTAACGCGCGCGCGTGATCTCGGTTACTGTCTTACGTTTTGTCCGTGATCGTAACACGAATTACATTGTTATCGACACGACAATTTTAGGAACTGTTACAAACTAATCGTTTAAGTGACAATTACAGAACCGTAATTGTTAATAGACGATTTTCTCAAAAATAAATAACGATAATTAAAAATTAGGTGCTCGGTAATGGTCGAAAACAAAAAAAAATATATACACACGATAATTGTCCGTCCAATTATACGGTGCGTTTTTTTTGTCCCAGTTTTTTCGTTGCGCGATAAATTATGTACGCTATTTAACTACCATAAGAAATGTTGTGATTATTCTAAAAAAAGTTCTGCTCCGACTAAAACGCGCATTATTATAATCACCACGATCGTAGAACGTGTGTTTAACAATGCTCACTAAGACATAACAACAATAATATAATAGCGAAGGATGAGAATGAATTAAGTTTCAACGAGCAACACGATAAATAAAAATATATTATTACGTTTATGTTTTTTAAACGCACGTGTATTTTCTCTTGTGTGTACAGCGCGTATAAAATGGCTCATTAGGACGTATCGCAGGTCCGCACACCTCACCGCGCGACAGAGGCCCTCGGGCCCCCGTGGGTTTTTTCACGTGGAGAAATAATAATAAATAAATAAATAGAAAAATTAAAAAAAATAAAAATAAACATTTTAAGGCAAACGAGCGCGCGCATAAATCGCGCGAGGAAACATTCGACAAGTTAATTATTACGATCGGTCGGGCAGGAGGACGGGAAGGATTTAGGCACCTGCTGCCCCGCACACCGCACCACGCGCAGCCTTCGTATAATTTATTACGAACCTAATCCGCTCGTTCCGTAATTGCGTTTCTAATGAACGATCCGGCCCGGAGCTGGTACGCGCGATACAGGGTGATCGGTTTATGCGCGCGCGCGCGCGCGCACGAAACGCTGGCGAACGGAAAAACTCGTGCGGCCGGGGGTGGGGGCGTCTTACGGTCGGGCGATGTGTCTCGTGCGATCGTTGAATGGCTATCGCCGAGTTCACGAGACCGGAGATGAATTCTCCTCGAACCCGACGCGGGGGGGGGGGAGGGAAAGAACTCGGGAAAGGGAGTTTTAGTGACACGCGTGTCGATCGGTCGCCGGTGAAGACGTCCCGGGACTTTCGCCGCGTCGACGACGAAACGAAAACGAGTCGGGTTGCGTGTAACGTTGTGCGCGTGCGATCGTCTTCGCAGCGGTTAAGGTCCGAGACCATGACGATCGCGCCCGCGCAGAACCGGGAAAACGACCGCTGCTGCGGACTTCGTGGCGATACGTCCGCGTCGCGTGCACGGCAGCGGCGGCGCGAGGTTCACGCGCAAGGCGACCCGTAAGACACCCATGTGTAGCCGGGTGAGAAATATTCATTTCGTTGTGGGTAGGTACGCGTATCGCCGTTTAGTTTATTTTAGTGCGCTCGAGCTCTCTCGAGTTTTTAGCGACGATGAAATCGAAATAAATTTGAAAAAAATCAACAAATCGCTTGTTTTGCGTACGGCACGTAGACGCAAAACTTTGTTTCCGCGATCCGCGCGACACGCGGAACGATAAAAATAAGTCCGGTGCGCGCATTGAATGTGCCCCAAACGACCGTGTACGCATGAAGCTAACTTTGGTACGGCTCTCCGCTAATTATTCGATGGCTAACAGACACACGCTTATCATAGCTGCAAAAAGTGTTTTTTTTTTATAATAAATGTTTTCGTTGGTCGCGGGCCATGTGCACGACGGTAACCTATTTTGTAATTCACTGTAAATGTCTAATAATTTTTTTATACAATTTTATTGGATGGTTCACGTACTTCTGGGTACCGTAACACGATCCGTCGACCGACACGGACGGATGGCTGTTAGCAGGAAAAATTGTTTGTAGGATCCATGACGTTACAACCCATGAAACCACGGCAACAGTTATAATATATATTAATGTTTTTTTTTTTTTTTCTTAATTAGAATTTGAATTTAGTTTTTGTGTTTTTATTGTATGTTCTAAGTTCTAAGTTCATTTCGTTATGTTTTCTTATGATGTGTTCGCGTGGTAGACTAATTGTTTGTTTAACTCTCAGTTATTTAATTACTTGTTTAATATTTAACACACTATACTTCGACAACTTTATTGATTAATTTATGTTGTAGATTTTAAGTATGCTTAAGTTGTTACGAAGATGTTTGTGCGAAGAATATGTGAAATTATTGATACGATAAGATCTTTACCAATGTTTCCAAATAAAATGATTGGATTTACAAAATTAACTTTTTCGTGGATTTTTGGGAGTTTATTAATTTGTATATTATTATACACGACTGGATTTTTTTCATACATTGAATACCTGAAATGGAAAGAATCGTTGCGTCACCAGCTGCACGCAGGAGAGCAAAACGAAATGAACTTAAAGCTTCCAGAAAGAGCACCAAAACGAATTCTAAACTCAAATTAAAAAAAAAAAAAACCATTTGATATTCTCGTGGGTTCTACTAAAAAATGTTCCTGCTAAGAGCCATTCGTCGATCGACGACCCGTCGTCGGGGGCGATGCACGAGAACGGTGCGCGACGGTATCAACGCTGGTGCCTCGATATCGGACGCGGACGTGAAGGGAGGAGGGGGGGCCGAATACGGATTTGTGATCGCACCAAAATAAACAATACAGGTGCTAATTGGTAGTAGTAAATTAGCCGGTTCAGCGATGGGCGTCGTCCGCGGGCCGCGCGCGCGTATAAATCACGCTGGCAAAGGGCCCCCATGGGTTTACGGTTATTTTTCCTCTCGTCTCGCATTCGTATTCGTTTCGATTCGGGAGAGACGCGAAATCTATTGCCCGACGTACACACGCTGCTCGCCTACACGTACCGCACGGGCAGAACGTTGTTGTACACACGCGGACGTGCACGTGTTTTCTTGTCGCGATACGTAACGTCCGAGTGCTGCCGTACGATCGCGTTTACAGTATCATTGTCGTTCGGCGTTTTTATTTGTTTGTTTCACACACGTCGCGGTCAGGTTAGGCCCATCGCCCGTTAAGGTCCGCTCAAACCGAAGCAGCCAGACTTAGGGCCGATTTCACCAAAGAGCGCACTCGCCATCGCGAAATCAAATGTCTACGTGTGAACGAGGTCGTAATGCCGTCTCGATATCCGAAGGGATTAGCCGCGGTTCTATCGTTCGTCGATAAACTTCAAAACATAATATATTTATGTTTATTACTCTGTACTCGTTCTTTGTTAACTCACTAACTTTGCAGCATCGCATTTACATAAAACATAAACATTCACTTGTAAAACGTGTGCTGACAATAATCGTCGATCCGATCGAACCCGAGTATCACAAAATAATCCAGTGGAGCTTCACGCTTTGCGTGCGTTACGAAACCGTTTAATAAACGCAATTGCGTCGAACTCTGCAAACGGAAACCTGTAAGAAAACGGGTAACATTTGTATTTGCCCGGACACGTTCGTTTCATTCCGATACACAAAATGCCTGTTATGCAATGTACGTACATGTTTGTACTTAGGCGATTACTGCACCAGCACTGTGGATCGACGACGGAAAAAACACACTCCGTTCAAATGTATTACACTTCGAATCGCACGTGTATCGATAAGTTATAAATTGTGTTTGTCGTTCACTGTGACACAATTAACGACGCGTTCTATGACATTGAACGAGGTCCGTTACCCCAGTACCACCAAATTATATAATTAACTCCAAAATTATCCTATTGATTGTTATTTCATTTGTACAGATTTGTAATCGAAATTAGAACATTTGTACACCTCCCAAAACTCGGGAAAATCAATTTTTCCGTGGCGGTACTGGTGTAACCGTTACCCCAGTACCGCCATCGGCTTATATTGGTCCTATCGACTCCGGACTGGTACAGACGATTGCTATTTCATTTGTACAAATTTGTACATTTGTACACCTACCAAAACTCGGGAAAATCAATTTTTCCGTGGCGGTACTGGTGTAACCGTTACCCCAGTACCGCCATCGGCTTATATTGGTCCTATCGACTCCGGACTGGTACAGACGATTGTTATTTCATTTGTACAGTTTTGTAATCGTGACTTGAACATTTGTACACCTCCCAAAACTCGAGAAAATCAATTTTTCAATTTTTCAATTAATATAGCACTATTTACTATATAAACTATATAAGCACTATAAACTCCTTTGATTTTGTCAAATAATAGAAAATATATAAACGTTACAACCTTCCAATGCTTGATGAAACGATATAATGAACAGTATAATTTTCTTAGTCCAGTTATAAATATATACTAGTTTTAAGCATAAACTATTTATATTATTAAATATGTATTCAAGCTGTATAATCCGACAGCATTTGGGAATTCCAGAAGGCCGCTATTGTCATAGCCTGTGGCTTCCCGATGAAGTTCGTAAAATACGATCAAAATTATACGTTATCAAAAATATCTAGATCTACACACTGGCATAAACACTATATACGTTATACATAATAGGCATAGCTAAATTTACACACGTAATCACCATTATTATTAATTATTAAGTTAATGTAACACTGTATAAGCTAATGACCTTAGATGTCGAAGCCTTTATTCTTAATAAAAAAAAATAAATAAATATCATAGATATAATTATTTCTATTAAAAATAAATTTTCAAAAATTTATACGTTAGCAGTAAGGGATTAATACGGGACGGACATGAAAAAACAGTAGGAAATGCGTCCTATGTCGAGACAACGGGACATAAAGTTGAAATACGGGGCAATCCCGTATAATCTTGACATACAGGACGATTGGAACGTATAATCACTCTGTCGTGTGCTGTCACTCTGACTACTGGAATACAATATTGGTAATGACACGGCCGTCGTAATGTCTGTCCTATCGTATATCGTCGCGTTATCATTGGCATATAATTTCAAAACTTTACAGTTAAAACAACAATTCAAATTATACTGCCAGGGAAAAATTGATTTTTCCGAGTTATAGGAGGTGTACAAATGTTCAAATCACGATTACAAATTTGTACAAATGAAATAACAATCGTCTGTACAAGTCCGGAGTCGATAGGACCAATATAAGCCGATGGCGGTACTGGGGTAACGGTTACACCAGTACCGCCACGGAAAAATTGATTTTCCCGAGTTTTCGTAGGTGTACAAATGTTCAAATCGCGATTACAAATTTGTAGAAATGAAATAACAATCGTCTGTACAAGTCCGGAGTCGATAGGACTAATATAAGCCGATGGCGGTACTGGGGTAACGGTTACACCAGTACCGCCACGGAAAAATTGATTTTCCCGAGTTTTGGGAGGTGTACAAATGTTCTAATTTCGATTACAAATGTACATACGATTAATCTGTACAAATGAAATAACAATCAATAGGATAATTTTGGAGTTAATTATATAATTTGGTGGTACTGGGGTAACGGACCTCATTGAACGATAATGAAGTGTACGTACGTTTTAAATGAGACCAAACGGTTAAATGTTGTGTGCTATCTGACGACGATGTTTTGACAGTAGGAGACGTCGTGTAACTTCTCTTCCACAGCGTATCTGTAATGCATTGCTATAATCATGACTGTAACATATGTGCGCGCGTGTTATATTTAATTGTTTAGTGATGACAACTGAATTTTGTTATTACGAATACGTATGCGATCGGATACTCGTTTACCGTTCTTTAAATACTGTCAATCTTATGCGGTGCAATGTATTACCTGTATTGTGTGCGAAACGCAAAGCAAACGATTTTCAACCATATTACGTGTTTAAATTATACCCTAAGCATAGTCTGGAATGCATAATAAACTCATAAACAGTTGGTTCCGCGCACTCGTCCCTTCCCTTAAAGTTCCCGAAGTTTCCGATCGCATTTCGCGTGCACATAAATCACATTATGTACTTAACATTTTCACGTGATTCTAATAGGATGGCGTGATTGCAGGATATATGTACAACAAAGTTTAAGCTAATATTGCTTCGTCAAAATAAAAATAATATAAGGGGTCAACTTAAACTCATTTAATGTATTTGATAACAGTCACACTACTAATGAATACAAAAATAATTTTACTTGTAAAAAAAGGTAATCTTGGTTAGTACAAATATTTTCATATTTCAGTGTTGGTCGTTGTACACCAACACTAAAAACAAAAAAAAGACTCTTATCTTTCATTTTCATACGATCTTAATTAAATACGTAGTATCTTATGTATTTGTATCTACTTTTCATTATTAAGAATTATAAATACTTTTTTGCCCGTAATAGATTTAAATCACACCGTATTCAGATGCAAATGGTCTCAACACGATCGCGTTTGTTTTAACATGGAAACACGCAACACGGTAGCGCTTGATGAAATATAGATGCAGTCATATTAATACATTTCCAGGACACTATTTAAAAATATTAGGCAATACATAATAAACAATTGCCATATAATTTTATTTATAAATTAATTTTCTCAACGTGTATGAAAACGAATTTCATATATATATATATATATATATATATATATAAGCAAATTATGATGTATATAGTAAATTGTATTTACTATGTTAAAAATTTTATTAAGTTATTCGAAAATTATTAAAAGGAGATATAATTTAAAAAGATAAAGCGGACGAAAATACGCCATTTTTCTTAAAACTTAATCGTATTGCAACGAATGTACATTGTATTTTAAAATATTAATTACTATTTAAAACGGTTCTCGTTGGTCATTTTATGTATCAGCCAAATGTCGGGAAACCGCACTAAAAAATGGAATATATTAAGAGAAGAACAAACCATCAACTACAATTGTGGTGAATCACAGACAACGGACCAGCTACTACAATGCCCCCTAACAGGAACGACCACTTGTGATAATAATTATCTACTCTTGGCAAATGTCAAAGCGGCAGTACTCGTGATGTTATGGATGACCATGATAAATCTGAACTCTGTGAAAGAAGTTAGAGATGTACATTAAATTAAGACATTATAATCTTTTTTTTATTATTTTTTTTTTAATTTTACAATATTTAAGTTTCTTTCTTTACAATAAGTAATTGGTAGTATGGATAGTATTTGTGATTGAACGAAAAGATCATCCATCGATGGACATTTTTAAATATTAAAATAATTAATTAATTGATTAATTAAATAAAAAATTAATTAATTGTCTTATCGAAAGTAGCATTCTAGTGTTTTTATGATCTCGATAAAAACAAACCGACTCCTGCATTAGTTATTTAGCTGCAATTTTTTTTTTTTTAATGTACAACTAGCTAAGTCCAATAGTTAAGTTTTCAGTATCATCCGATTTCACCCCTGTCAATCTAAATATTAAAATTCAACAAAAGAAGGATCTAGGATGTTTTTGCGCAATACTATAGAGCATACTATAGAGCAGGGGTGGCCAACATAAATATGTTCATGAACCACATAGATAAATACGTTAATATCAATAATCAACATTTTTATAAATACATTTTATAATATATATAACATACATATAATTTCATCATTTATTACAAAAATGTAAGAAGCGCACAAAAAAAAATTATCATTAAGTACCTACATATTTTAATTTTTTTATTTTATTTATTATTTATCTGTATTCTAAACGATAAAATATAAAAAAAAAAAAGAAAAAAAAAAGGAAATTCATAATTAATAATAAGTAAATAATAAGAAGTACATTTTGGTAATAACGCTACATGCGCGCCGGATAATGTGTGCGAAATTCCACCCTCCGTAAGCGTACACGTATACACCGTAATATACGTACGTTTAGTTGTACATTGACTACGATCATGCTTGGTAATTCATACGTACACAGGTATGTGCGAAACATATTAATTGCTCGTGATTGCATACGCTTCTGAACGGAGAAGGAGGCAAAACGTGTGGTGGGTGCGCATTTCCATGGGCGATGATCTAATGAGCGCTGTGTACCGAGTAAAAGCATCAAGTTTTAAATGGCGCGCGTGCGCACAAAACGTGAACAATGAGTGGTAGTTAGAGTTTCCAATTGGATAAAAAAACAAAGCGTGGACCAGAATAATATGAAATAAAATATCGCGTGCGCAAATAATGTATGATTATGTTAATACGGTCCGGGGAGTGGATCACGAAACCACGCGATAACCGTCGCTGTTGTTGCTGCAGCGAGCAACGCGTTTCGTGTACGCGATTACGTATTGGGTTCGTGCCGCCCGAGTATCGGATCTCATTCACGCCGTTTTGAATTGATTTTATTTCGGAAAAATGTACCGTGTAATAAGTATGACGTGCAACTGGTTGCCGTTACATCCGACTGAATCGATGAACATCGACGCTCTTGACGCATTCCTACGTAGTGCAGTTTCTGCAGTACATGTTACGCGTGCTGCCGGTACGAATTTCAGAGAATTTGTCTCGACGGTGATCTTAATCTAAACATTTTTTTTTTATGGATTCGATAAAGTTTCTCCCGAACATGATCACAAAACTTACGTTTTATCGTAATTGTTATTATTGCTACGTCAATCAATCCGTCCCCGTGATGGTTTTTTTTGTCTCTCGAAACGAACGCTCAAAGTTTCGAGTATAGGTTCAAGGGAAGAGGGGGGAGGAGATGATGGAGTAGCGGCCGCCGGTCGTTGAAAGGGTCACGCACAACGTGTTTTATAATCGTTGGCTAACAAATGTTAAGTACCGATTTACGCAGGTACTAATTGTCACCATACTACAATGTACGAATATCCTTTGTCTATTTGAATTAATATTTGTTACAAACTCCTAAACCCGAATGAGAAATAATGAAATCGTTTTGGATGAAAGAACCTCAACAAAAGTATTAGCCCCCTTAAAACTATGAACGTTTTCCGACCCTGGATACACTGCATGTGGTTCGCCGTTCGCGCAACGTCTGGAAACACGATGATGATTATTAAAAAACCGTATTCATTACTTAACCACGATGCAGACGATTTTAGAACGTGTTCGAAAATTGAAATCATAAAACCGTATTATTATAATACACCTACGTATGTATTTACATGCGTACATCGCGTGCGTGTTTTCATTTAGTAGGCTCTTAAATATTATACGTTAGAAAAACTTTGTCGCCGGCGAAGTACGCACGGAATGCATCGAAAATAAGCAGCTCGAAATCAACGTTTTAACGGTAACGTATAGTTGAAATTATAATAACAATTGGTTAGATAATTGATGGGCAATCGCTTATAAGTTGTGTGCGCGCGTTGGATCATAATGAAAGAAAACTCGAGTTTCAATCTTAATAGATTGTTGCGTGTAAACCAATATATTATGATATCATAGTTTCCCAGAAGTTTTTATTTATTGGTTTAGAAATTGTATTATACAAATCCATTTGTCTACGGTCTTCCGGAATGTTAAAAACTCGATTTATTTGGCTTGGACCATTTTAAGTTTGAAGTTCGTCCTAATTGATAGTTTTCATTATTATTTACAATGTTAGAGGTGCATAATATTTTCATAATAATTAGACCTACTTGGACGAATAAAAAGTGATTTTTAAAAATGATATACTATATACTTTTAAATGTATACAAAGGAAGATAAGTTAAACAAAAAAAGGACATGGGTTACCGGTGTTTTTGCCCAATCGGAACCAGCAAAATTTGTGTGTACGAACACAATAATAATCATCGATTTCAATACGTATAAAATTGTAATGAAGAAATTTGGTTTCAATGATAATTGCCCATTAAAAAGTTATTAATCGATAGTAATTTATTTTGGTTGCCTTTACTTTTTTTTTCGTGTAATTTTTTTATTTATAAGATATAGGATCAATTATTTAAAAAAAAAAAAACTATGACTGTTATTATCTAAGCGAACATCCGTTGTACACTTGTTTCCAAAGTAATCCAAAGAAACATAAAGTGATAATGAACAAATTTATGATATTTATTGAGAAATACTTTTAGTACTGTTGTAATCGTAAAAATTGTAAATAAAAAAGATACAATTCACGTATTTTGAGTTCGTGAACTTCTATTAGCTTAATTTGAGTGTGTAATGTGTTAAGCAGATTTTCGAAATAATTACTATAATTAATTATTAATCGTCACACCAATATAGTATGTACTTTAGTTTGATAATAATAATTATTGACGATCTGTAATGAACTAATCTGCATTTAACGCTGTTACGAAAAAAGAAACTATTATTTCCTCACACTTTACGTTATTAGATAATATAGTTTTGAATTATTTATACATTGACACATTGTTATCACTCGGCGATACTAGTGATTATTGTAATACAAACGGATTGTTGGTTTTTTTTCGTTAGTATTATTTTTGATCATAAGGTCTATTGAACCGGTATTTGTTTTATTTATTTATTAAATAGGTAGATAGTAGTTACTAATAAAACTATTTAAGAAAATTAATTGATTGAGTTAAATCGTTTATATCGTAACCTGTTTATTGTGGTTTCTGACCACATCATGACTACGTTGAAGTAAAATATGTTTTCGTTAAACCAATATTTAACGGAAAATTATATATATTAAACATGCCGTTTTATTATTATTATTATTATTCTGCTTCAAATTACGAGACCGTTTGACAGAACCGGTTTAAAAGAACATAATACCATGCATTTTTTTCAAGAAACCTTTCATTAGACACCAATGTTTAGCAGTATTTATTACACTACAAATTCGATTCATTGAAAAATAAAATAGAAAAAACATTGTAAAATTTATACTTTTAACGTTTAAAAAATATAACACGCAGATAAAAGGAAGAAAATAGATAATTCGTACAACTAATTTAAAATTGTATGTGTTTAAAAAATAAATTAGGTACATAATACATTGTACAATAACGGACAAAAATAGTGTTTGCGTGATGAATTCAATTAATGAATTTCAACGATAGTGAAACTATAGAACATGTACAATAATTATAATTTAATGAGTACACGCATACGAGTAGCGACCAAATAACTGTCTCGATTAAAATAAATTGTTATACTATGAATAATGTTTAATTTCAGTACCTTAAATATTACTTATGTATATTATTACTTACATATTATATATTATTAGTGGCGTATTTTCAATACCGTCTCGGGTCTCGCTTCCCCCAGGAGAAAAAAGGTTCAAAAGTTTTATACGACTTGCTACGAAGGTAAAGAGAAGGAGAACATTGATTTATATAATGCAGTTGTAAATAAGTTTTAATTTGTATTTATAATAATAATAGAATAACATAATTATTTATTCATACTTTATATGTATTTTTTATAATATAATATTACTTATATTTGTAGAAAAATTGAAAACTTAACACTATATACTATGATCGTGGTCGATATTATTTAGATAAAGTACATCTATAGGTTCTCGTTCGGGTTTTACAACTAAACAATGATTTTAGGAAGAAAAATGTCAATGCACTCAAAATGTCTCTAGTAATAATAATAAATCCCATTGGTTATTTTTCTAATTTAAATCATATGTCATAAAAATGTCATAGTAAAACTAAGCTGTCGTATTGTATTTGAAATCATGCTTATATAAACACCATAATATGGTATACACACCATTGTAATATATACTGTTGCTCATGCTTCACGACGCGTAATCTAATAACTCGTCAACGTTTAAAATAAAGCCCCGTGGTTGCACAACATACGATTAAAATTAGTCCTTTAGGATTAAACCATAGCATGTATTAAGTTGAAAATCCAATAAAATTAATCTTGTACACTGAAATTGATATTTTATTTATAATCTAAAAGACCTGCGACAAAGGAAATGTTATAGTAGCCATATATTAATTGAACTCGTATGATAAATTCACAGTTATTTTTTAGATAACTTGTTTTGGTAGTTTTGTGTGTTTACCTTATTTCGCATGGATGCCCATTGGGGTTCAGCAGATGTTTTGCTTTCGCACTGATCACAAGAATGGATAAATCTTTTTTTTTATTCATAATTCCATACCCACAACAAGCGCGGTTTAGTCTAAACTTATCCGTTTCACCACCTGGTTCACCTATAATGTTTAATACGAATAATATTATCATACACCGATTCCTACGTAATACAAATTACATTTTCTATTCAAGTCAAACGATAGATATTCTTTTGATCCGGTAAGCAACATCCGTAAAAATATTAATAAATATTAAAATGTATTCATCGCATTGTTTTTGACGGAAGGATTCAAATGTTATCAGATGAGAAACAATATTTAAATAAATCAAAACAAACTCTTTTTTTTTTTTTTTAGAAAACTATTTGTTAAAATAGTCAAACAAAATTATATGCACATCAATTCAAAATGATTAACCACGTTACGTACAAGAAATTATATTCGATAATAAATTGATTTTTGAATTTGAAATACAAAACAAAATGCATAGAAAATATACTTTAACTGTCATCGACAAACAGTCAAAAGTAACAGGTTCGGTTTTGTTTTAGATGTTATAATAGTAACAACAATGCGAACTTGCATCTGTTGTAACTATATTATCGTTATTTGTTGTAAACTACAGACGAAAAACACTATTTTGCTCATTCAAGACCAGTCTGTACACCAAAACCATAATTTATGTAAAGCCGTATCGGACGCCATTAAAAAATCAATGATAACGGAGCTTGTAGACTGATATTCATACTTTGGTACTTTGGCCTGGATTTATGGCCTAAGCACAGAATTATTATTTTTAAATCCAAACTTGCACTTTATCCAAGTGATTTGTCACTAACGAAGCGCGCAATTTTCACGCATAACTTAACCGGATAACGGGTGCGTTAGCCAATTTCGGATTTAATGGATATCGAATGACCACACAGTTTTAAAATATCGTGCTGATCGTGGGCTATAGTTTTATGTTGTGTAGAAAGAAAAAATAAACTCGCATCAAAAAAATTGGTTTACATATTTATGTATAAATATGTTAATTTAGATCACGGCATACGTTAGCAAACAAGTGTATTTATTACAAGATGCAACGATGATCGTCGATAATTATCGGTAATTACTGCGTAGTAATTGGTCGTTTAGTTGGCGGCGGGACAAGGGTTAGAAAATGGCTGTGGGGTAAGACAACTCACCATAATAGCTCGTTCAACCATGGTGCGAGACCTGGATTTTTTCTAAACGTTTGCTTTTCCGTTCGATTCGGTAATTATCATATTATATATATATATATATATATATATATATATATATATATATATATATATATATATATATATATATATAAATATTTGCTACCGAATTCAACGATATTATATATTCTTAAGGTTTGTACACACATAATATTATAACGGCTTAACAACGCACATAATTATAATTTGCGCATTAACAAAACGTACCTATATGGTAAAAATTACATTTCGTGTTTTCTACGTACACTTGTACTCGTTAAGACTAGCTATATCACGAAAGAGCGATATTATTTTTACCTGCTCAATAAGTAGGCCATCGTAATTGTGACCGGAAATTAATAGTATTAAAGGCTCAATTACGATACCGTAAAAGACGTAAAAAGATTATTTAATAATGGTGATCAATGTTCATTTAATTTCTTTACCTTTTTTTTTTCCCCATAAATTATTATTTCGTTCTCACGGGTGCATCTTTTTAATCTTCATCCGCATTTTCATTCGGTGTCCCGTACTATAATTTTACGCCCTGTAGGTGTTAAAGTATTGAACACTTTTAAAACTTCATATTATTATAATAAAAGCCTTGTACGTACCGGAATGTTTGTCATTATCTGACAATAATAAGCCCGAATCTGTTGTTTGTAGGTTTTTTTAATACATTTTGGAACAATCGCAGAAAAAGTAAGCACAACGAATCAGAGTTGTTAAAATTATCAATACAATAATTGTTAGCTATTTAAAAACGTATACACGTGTACGAATAACCAAACTTGTATTTCGCGGTCACCAAAAAAAATATATGTAGGTACCTATAATATGTATAAATTATACTTATATTACCGTAAATTGGGGTGACTTTGATAAATTTTGTAGCTTTTTTATTGTTCTTTTACGCATAGTTTATTTAATACTTATGTTACAGATCTTAAAATAATGTTGTTGCCTCAAATTATCTTTTACCAATATTCCTAAAGTTTTTTTTTTTTTTTCTAATGATTAGTTTTTTTTATATTTAATTTTCAAAGTACCTATCAAAGTCGTACCGCATTTGGGGTGACTTTGATACCCCCATTTTTTTTCACGTTAAACTAATGGTTATGGTATGAAACCTATTAATCTCGCCCCATTTTCAATTTGGTCAAAAACTTTTTGAGATATAACTTAAAACGTATTGTGGGGTTACTTTGACATAGTAATATAAATTATAATATTAAGTATTTTGATTGATTTTAAACTCAATGTAGTGCACTAACTTTAATACGACTTAACTCAAATGGTTTTATCTTTATTGACAGTTATTACCTAAGGATTAATAGATTGTTTATCTTGGAAAAAAAATAAAAATATATTAAATAAAAAACAACAAACCTTCATATATATAATTTTTATTTTAAATCTTAACATTCAGTCTTATGTTTAACTTTTTAATATCACTTTCAAATATGTACAATGTAATAACAATCCATTAACAACTGTATCTTAACATAGAGAATAACACAAATATAATATAAAACATAACAAGAATACATTTTAATAGGTATACCTAATCAAGGAACAGTATGATTATTATCAGTCTTGAAATATTTATTACCTAGGTATGACTTTTACAACATGTTAACAATATAATAAACAAAAAATAAAAATTCCAATAAAAATATAGTTAAAAAATAATAAAATAAGCAACCTGCTGTTCGTTGCTAAAAACAGTTTGACCACCTATACATTTTGTGTGCTTTCCATGATACCTATTATGTAAGGTACCATAAGGTATACTGTATTTTTTGCTGGCCGCCAAACAGAAAGTTCTCCATTTACAATTTTCAATAATGCTTCTTCTACAGAAGCATCAGAATAATTGGCATAGGCCCTTGCCCCAAGTTTTTTGATATACTTACGAGGCACTAAAGAAGCACAAAATATAGAATGTAATAATAATTTATGAGATTAATCTACATATTATTAATTATCAATGTCACCCCTCATTAACTATCAATCTCACCCCACAGTAGAGTTCGCTTGGTAAGAGTTGAATGTTCAAACAAACAACGAAAAACAAATGGGACTTTATTCCCAGTTAACTATACAAGTATTGAGTATTAAGTATAAATAAATATAATAATGCATTACTTACTTTGCGGGAGATTTTTTCACAGCACACAAAATCAAAACAAAATTTTGTTTTTAATTTTTTACGATAACGGCATCAACATAAACATAAAATTGTTTTATCTCTATCAATAATTTAGTATCATATCACTTCACCAATTAATCATGGAAAAAAAAACATTTTACTTTAATCGGTGTTGCCAAATTTCTACTGTTAATGAAATAATTAGAGAAAAATCAAAGTCACCCCGTATTATCAATGTCGCCCCAATTTACGGTAGTAGTATCAGTAGTATTCAGTATTAGTATTATGAGTATATTTATAAATCAATTTGTAAACAACATATAGTAACAATACCGTGGCAGTGTGATTACAATAATAAAGAGTAACAGAATAAAAAAATGTAAATGTACCTAAGAATGTTTCATTTCTACAAGCAAACTATATTAATATTAATAATATATGTATGCATGTGTGCATCATGATAGAAGGCAAAAGAGTTAAGAATGTTAATATAAGAATTATTAAAATTCCTTTTGGTAATAATGTAATCAGCGAGACAATACTCCGGAGTTCAAAGTTTCTTGGCAACACAATTTAAATGTGTATAATAATGTATTCGTTGCATTGCACCAGACGTACACGTTTGGTAGGAACTACGTGCATGTTTTAGTCAGATTTTTTTTCCGACCAATTACCCTGGAGCAATAATTTAAAGTCTTTGTGTAAATAACAAAACGACAATAGTTATGATGATATAATCATTTAACACACAACGGGCGTAATCAAAATATGAGAATTGTGATTATTTAAATGTAATTTCGTTTCGTACTTATATCATCACTTATTATTTTTACAGCGTTTGGACGGGTTCCAAAAAATCAAGAACGTGGAATAAACCCAAATGTTATACACCATGCGTTAGTTGTGTAATAGTGTATAAATATAAATATATATATATATATATATATATATATATATATATTCATAAATATATTATAAATGATAACTTTATCGAGACACATTAAATTATGATTTCGAAACGAAAAACATGGCATATATAGAAACCGTAAATGTCCGCTATGTAGAATATTAATATTTAATTGTTCGTAAACGAAAAAAAAAAAAAATTAATGAAATACTGCATGCGAATTCGTATTGCCTATTTACGACAATCGACGCACGCGGATTGGTCTGAAATACAACACGATCCAGTGCCAAATATTTACAACGAATGCATTGTGTACAGTATTACCTTTTTTGTTTTAAATTATCTATTCCTTGGATTATCTTATAATAATAATTATTATTATTATTAACATATTGTACGCGTCGCGCTCAATGTCGTCACGTATTGGATTATATGTACACGATCCGCGTGTAATTATCGTAGTGCAAATCCTGTACAGAGATACGTGTCTCGAGTAAATAAATATAGGTTCGAATCATAGGTTGGATATGGAGCGCCCTGTGGGGCAGTTCAAGTCTACGAGTAAGGGGCCCGTGTGTTTACCGGTGTTGTTCGAATTGTGCGCGATTAATTCCATATTATTTGATTATTAATCGATGACGGATAAAAACACATTCGTTGGGACTGATGTACCACAGTATTTTAAATAAAAAACTAAAGTTACGCTTATTTAACTGTTTATCCATTAATAAATGTATATAATCTTTCTACAAGTTTTGTTGAGATAAGACCCAAACGTGTTGTGGACACCCCCTAAAATACTGAAATATAGGATTACGCACGCCTACGATATATATTTATTATTCTTACGTATATTCGGTAATTTTTAATTTTCGATGAAACCGTATGCGGCTTTGCGATTAAATTACCGTTATGTACTTTGAACTCCGCTTCAAGTACTCTGGAGATAAGACGATCCGCTACAGTTCAATGGATTTCACGTCGGGTCTGAAAAATAAGCAACGTAGGTTTACCAAATGATATCACAAAATATGTAACGACGTACGAAGTAACAAAAAAAAGAGAAATTGTTAATGACACAATGTACACATTATGATTAACATTACGTTCGCGTGGGCGTAATTATTGTTTTCCGTGAAGTCTCCGTGAAGATGATACGTGCGTATCTCGCACGCGTCGCCAGCAAACAAGAACGACGTGCGTGCGTATTGTTTTCCAAGTGTACGAACAGTGGTGTATCCGACAAGTTAAGTCATAGAGTTACTACGGGGAAGGGGGGAATAAAAGCCCATTAAAAAGAGGTGGGATCTATGTTTCTTTTAATCCTCTTTCCTCAGAAAAAAAAAAATCCTAAATGTGCACTGGCAGTTTTTGCGTCTAATGTAAGTACTTATTTTCCTTTTTTTTTACATTTGCATAATATAATTATTGAAAACTTCCTAAAAACACTAAGGTCATGTACACATAACATAACTATACAACATGCATTAGATACTAAAATACAAAATTGGTTTAGAATAATAATCAACAATACGTTATCTTGCTAAACCATAAGTTCTAAATCTTTCCGTAATTTTTTTAATTGTATCTTAGTAATGTACATCAAATACCAACAGAAACATATCAATTGAGCTATCTCCCCCCCTCCTCCTAAAATACGTCACTTAGTACCACGGCACGTACAACATGTGCAGTTGACCATGTTCGTTTGTAAGCATTTCATAATTTATATTCCACGTGTTCCGTAATTTTTTTTTAATTTTCCCTCGTAAATAAAATAAACACGACCGGTTTTAAACATATATATATGTGTATGTATGTATGGGTGTATGAGTACGCTTGGTAGAGACATATTTACTTTTTTGGCGGCCCGCGGCATTATTTTTCACGCACTCCAGAACGGTATTTATTTTTTTTCAACACTTTTATAATTGGTGTGTTCCTATATTGTTCCTATAGAATAAACGAAATTGTATACGTACTGTTCACTCGGTTAACTAGATTGTATTTCTAGTGAAACGCTAAAAATTAATTTCCGAGGGTTTTTCTTTTCGTAGCAAATGTATAATACTGTCATAGCTATAATATCAATCGTAAGAGCGGATTTTATCGTTATAGAAATCAATAGACGACCTCGACATTCAACAGTTATTAATCTTTTCTGTATAATATTGTTTATTCTCTAGAGCATGATAAAAAAAGTTCCGGGATAATCAGTTGGAATGTTCGAAACAAAGATAGATCCTTAAAGTGATATCAAAGTATGGAAATAGCTATTGTTCCAAAAATCTTACACCACACGTCGATTACAGTAGTAATTTTTTTTTTCGATTAAATTAAATAACTTCTTTCGATGGTGTGCAATATTCCTAAAATGTATTATAAAAAAAGAAAAAACCATAACTATCAAATTCTTGTAGACAGTTTCTTTTTGAAATTCTATATGGTGATTATTTCATGATTTTAATAAAATAGTTTAACTTTTCATTTACCATTTTTTCTTTACTGTATTCGAATTGGTTCCCATACTTGAATATTGATACCTGAATTGGTTCCCGACATTCCAGGCAACACCCATTCGAATTGGTTTCCTATATTCTAGGTAGACGGCACACATCCGAATTGGTTCCCGATAAACACTTTCAAAAAAGGTGAAATACAATCAAATAATATTATTATTAACACTAAATATTATAATATTAATATTATTATTAATATTAAATATTATAATATTTATATTAAGTAATATTAAATATTATAATATTTATATTAAGTAATATTAAATATTATAATATTTATATTAAGTAATATTATTAGATTGTATTTCGCCTTTTTCAAAAGTGATTATGGGAAACCAATTTAAAATAATAATAATAATAATAATAATAATAATAATTACATTGTTTATTATAATTATTATTTTCAATCTACCATAGCGAAAAATTGCAAACATTTCATTATAACAATAAGTGGCAAAAAATCATAACTTTTAACCACATCTGCATAATATTATGTCGACAGTCCTTAGTCTGTATAAAATAAGAAGAAAAATTAAAAACGTTTTGATCCGGGAACCAATTCGGATACAAATTCGAATTTTTCATCTTGCTATTATTAACGATTCGTCAATAATACCGTAAAAAATGTTGATTTTTAATGATTTTCGATTATTAATTATCATCTCCTCTTTTTGAACAACAGTATTTTCATTTGTTTTTCCAATAAATGTCGAGTCCAGATTTTTCTGTTGTTGTTTTCTATATAAATATCAAACATACTTAAATCTGTTGTAACATATCACATTTGTGATTCGTGTAAATTAAATACAATTTTCAAATCAAAATAAACTCATTGTCATTTTTTAATAGTTATGTTAATAAATAAAAATAAAAATAAAAAACGTTTCTAATAAATATTCCCACGTGGTTTTTGTCAACTGGATAGGTTGGCACTATAAAGATTTAACATAATTAGAATACATATAAAAATTATTCTATTGTCCTACATTATTCTACAATTAAATAATTTTTTCAAAAAAACAATGTAGTTTAAAAATTACCTTATATACATGGATGCTCATTATTTTACATTTATAGAGTTAAAATTATTTAAACGTCATTGCAGTTGTTAATCTCGGTCGTAATTAATTTGGTACAGTAAAATGTGATTTAAAAAAAATATACTCATATGCGAACCATAACGTTTACCACGCCTACGTATAACTTATTTACTACCATTACTTTCTGTATTATTATGTGTTATTTTATAATTGCATGTTAAGTATCAATTCACATCGAACACGTAATACTAACGCAAACGTGCGTATAATTTACTTTTTATATAACACGATAAAACAAATTACACGGAATACTGGTAATAATTAGCTTTGATAAATATACACTTCAGACGCATACAGTTTATATGAAAGGCATATAAAAAACGGTTACGAGGTAAATGAATACATCTGTACAGTTATGGTGGAAAAAAAAATATATATTTTCTTCTTTTTTTTTTTTATGAAATATCAGTTACAAGACGCCGTACGCCTAAACCTATGGTTTGAGTATAAAGCATATGTACATTTTTGTTATTATGATTATTATGTTCTAAACTGAAAGGATCGCATTGGTTTCGTAACTGCAAGTTCTTCCGAACTACGATCTAAATTATGATTTTCAATGATAAAAACTGCGATTTAAAATGGTTACGATCGACGTTAAAACGAGAAAATACCCGGGAATACATTTATCCTAGGCAATGCGCAAACGGCCGTACGTAAAAGTGGAAAAGAAAAAGAAAACCGTGTGAAACAGTATCTTTTTATTATTACCCAAGCGCGTACGATAAATCGAAATGTGATCGTCAGCATATTAAATCCAAAGTGATACGCGCGCATACATAATATGCTAGAAGAGAGTGGAAGACGGAGAAGGAGAGTTTTAATGTTTTTCTTTTCGTTTAATCGCCCCCGTGTTTAACCTGTGTGAAGGTAATTTACAGCAGTTAGTGTGTATGTCGCATATTGGATGAGGCTGGCCAGTTACCAAACAATGAATGTTTAACAATGGTCGTTTTAGATAAAGCCATGTACTACCCATGCATTATCTCGTAAAACCCGGTTTTGACACTGTCTGCAAGTTATCTTGTTTCTACAAAAGAAATACGATTATAATAATAATAACCAAACGAGAGATCAACTGGTTCTCTTTAACATTTTTTTTTTTTCTTATTCGTTTATTTTTATTATTATTATTAGTAATAGTGTAGTTGTGCATGTGTTAATATAGACGGTAACCGTGTCACTATTGTGCGTGGGAGGCGCACGCACACACATATATTCTCTCTCTCACACACACACACACATGCAAACTATGTATATGTTATGATTCATTCATTCGTGTATATGACGTGCGTGTGCATTGGATAATGATATGAATAACAATACGATTAGTTAAATATAAGTAGTATAGACGATTTTCGAAGTTTATATGATGTTTAAATACATTTGAAAATCGTCGTACATTGTTTACAGCCATCATTATTATTGATCGCCTATGATGATGTCGACACGATTCGTTTGGCCCGTACAAAACGTTTACCCCAACTAAAACTCAAATATCCTTGGGGACGATCACCCGGAAAACAAGGGACGAAAAGTCAACCCCTATTTGTTAGTTCGTGATTGGATGTGCCAAAGATGAATGATCATATACTATCTATACGCGTGTAAAATATAACATTATTCTTGTATAAAAGAGATCGTCGCTCACAAATCAATTAAAAATAAAAAAAAATACGCACCGTAAATAATTTTTAAATAATTTTTCACAGCGAAATACTTAGTAGATATACAAAACATTATGTATCATTAAAATATACAATTTAAATTTTAACATAACATTAATTCCATCATTACGTTGATAGAACATTAGTTGTATATATTATCAATAAATTTTAATATCATAGTTATTGGCGCAAGTACAAGATACATAATATGTGACGGTGCTAAAATATAAATGATTTAATATTATATAGTCAATAACATTTGAAACTAGTTTTATGTATTTTTAGGACATTAATTTTAAATGCAAATACGCACCATGAAAAAATCTATCCACATGTAGGTATACACTAATGTATAATAATTATGGCCAAATACAAGTCATGATTATCTCATATTATCACCGTTGACCAATAGAAAACCTAAAATTAGTATTTCATTGCATCTATTATAAAGAACATAATAAAAAGGCAAACATTTCCCTCCAATTTGTCCAATAGAAAGTATTATCCTTAATTAGGATCTAATAATTGTAATCGAATGAGCCGTAGAAAATACTAGCGCATACGATTAATTTTCAACTTTAAATTACGATTTTACTTTAATTAAATACTTAAACCGAAAACATAGTTTTCACTCCAAGGACATGGATGTCCATTTCTTTTTTACCTCTATAAGTTATTCTGAAATCAAAAACAAAATTTGTTTAAATATCTAAGACTTTAAATAAATAAATTTAAGTCTTAATAAATTATTTAAAAAAAACACATTATTGTTCGTGCGAGAATCATTCCATCTAATAGTGGAAATAAAGCTAAGCCCTCAAACATTTCATTAGCTTCTTCAAATCATTATTGTATTTTGTATTGTAACAATTTATTTTACATACGCACGCACAGACGATAATATGTGACGAAGTTTAGTTGCTACTTCACTTATATAAAATAAAATTAACTATTTTCACCACATCTCTAATGAATATAGTGAAATTCACTAAACGCCCAGCATTAAATACAAAATATATTATTCAGCCATTAATGTATTCCTTACGTCCGAGTTGAGCTTAAACCAAAATAAGTATCCGCAACTCATTGTTAATTGAGGACGACGCAACACGAACATTAAGCAGTTATTGCTATTATTATTATTCTTCCCCTTTGCCTTTTTCCCAACTGTATAGGGCCAGCCACCCTGTTCTAAACCTTCACTAGTCTCGATTTTCTACGTCCCCTACGCATACACCAACAGCCGTCATAACGTTTCAATTGTATCCAATCGTTTCTTTTTTGGTCTTCCTTTTCCGCTTTTCCCTTCAACGCTCATTTTTATAAACACTATTACTGTTTTAGTTTGATATTTAAAAAATATCTAAAAAAAACATCATTAAGAAATTAATATTTAAATTAAAAACTGTTAACGCTATGAAATACTACTGTCGATTCCAATCGTTGACGTTAATACTAGAGTTGCGATTTTATTTCTTCACACTCAATCGCAATTCGATTAACTCAGCATAAACCTCATGATGAATTTTTAACCCGAAACCGGTCGTACTTTACAAATATAATAACACTAACGGCTTAGCTTGTATTTATTTATTTATTAATTTATTTCTAAACACAGACTATTTGTTTACTTGTTACCTCGTACATCGAAAGACGTTCAGTAACGGCTGGCTGACATCACTTGGACGTTTCGTAAGCGCGTGCGACAGGAGATGATACGCGCGAAGGGTATCCAGTCCACGGGATTTCGAAGGAAATGTTCGAAAACTTGTTGACGTCGCGTTACACAATATTGTACAACGTACGTATAATACAACACATCGTGTCCGATGCGTTACGGGCTTGTCACTGCATACCATCCGTACGTCACGCGTGAATAATAATAATATAATCGGGAAGCGTAGAACATATATAATATACAATACACATACGCCGGGGCTGGATATGGTATTAATCTAACGATAGTAATAACGCGAGAACGCTAGCTGCGTACACGCGGCCTTACGGTGGCCGTATATTATACGGTGACAGGGAGCGACAGCGAGCCGCGGTAACACGCGTTACGTACCGTATACACATACCAGGTGGATACCGCGAAGTGTAAGTACAAGTGTTGCGCATCAATGACGATTGCAGAAACGGTCGGGACGGATTTATATTGTAAAACGCGTACTGCGTCCACCGTGATGATGTATTTTAAACGTGATCGAAGAACGTACACGCCGTTCTGGACGGATCGATCGAGTTACACGATCGTTTTCACGCGGCAGGAACACGTCTTAGGTTTAAAACATTCCGGATGACCTGTTTGGAATCGTCCGAAACAGCCGTGTCGCTGTCGATGAACCCAATGGGTTTACGGACGGTGTTGGTATCGAAAAATAATTCAACCCACGTTCCCGTACGTTTTCGCATTGTTCCGACGACCGCCGTTCGTCTCTTTCGCCGACGGTTCACGCCGTCACGCGGTTCTCAAAACGAATTGGGTTTTCACCCGAATCGGAAGGCGCGAAAAATAATCGGTCGCACGTGAAGAACGATTTACGGAATAGTGTAGATTTTCGTAACCGTTTATGCACACAAATGATTCCGCAATTTTCGTATACATACATATGTGTGTGTGTGTGTGTGTACGATTCTGTAAGATTTCGAACGCAGCGTTGCCGTAACATCCGTTTATAAATGCTCGTGAACACGTAAAGACGATACAGATATACGTACTTACCGGCGTTTTCATTCTTATGGTTATTGGTAATCGTTGTCTGATGGTGATGATAATTATAAATAAATAAATATGTTTCTTTAATTATTTCGTTTTATCGCACAATATATTGAAATGTATGAGACTTAATTTGTTTTTATCGAGATAACATATGTTTTAAGCGTAACAAACAAAAATAACACTTAAGATCCGATCGGAAACTGATCAGAATCACGATAAAAAAAATAATTCTTCTTCTCATCGTATCCGCGGGATGCTTTGTTTCGTTATACTCCTTTTTCGTTCCATCGGGATCGGCTTACTTGTGAGACAATTAAAAACATTTAAAATAAATCAATATCAGCGAAAATCTCGCGCAAAGATCCGTTTACGCGTCAAACCGAGTTCGCGGAAACTCGATGACACGCGCAAATCAAAAACCTACGACTGCACGGTTCAAAATTATGGTCAAAATTATGAACGACGATCGTGCGACGCTGCAATTGAAACCGTGCGTACACGAAAACTGCGGAATCGTTTATCGTTTTCCAAACGGTATTGCAGCCGCGGTTACCGTTGACGCGGAAGCCATCTCCGACTGCAGCAACGTCGGGAACGATACGCTTGTCCCCGGATGACGTTTCGACTCAGTCGACCGAACCTGTTTGCAGGCCGTAGGTGTACAGGTACGCAGGGCCGTCGAGAGCTTTTGAGGGCCCCGGGGCTGAATCGGTTCCAGGCCCCCTCACACTTGTTTGGCCCAAGATATACATACTACTTGCGCATACTTTAGTAGGCACAATAAAAATATTAAAATAAGCAACTTATAGTCGCTACGGCGAATAAGATTATAAAATAATTTCGAACAAAAAGCTGAGACGACGGGCCCTTTCAGAGGTACGGGCCCCGGGGTCCTAGCCCACACCGCCACACCAACTCGTACGGCACGTCGCTGTAATGGAACGACGCGCGTGGCGTCCGCACGAGTGTTTCGGGAGGGCGAACAAACACCTTGTTTCCCTTTATCCTTCGGACGCGAAGGAAACGTACGTATAGGCGTGCGCGTACGGTTCGTAACGTTCTTTTTGGGTGGTCCGTCGCGACGAGTGGAAAACACATCAAAGCGGCATCGTCGTCGTCCGGTCCGCTGAACCGAGATAATAACGTTTCGCGTGTCCGTTGTTATTGTTCGCGCGCGACCGAAGGATTTCGTCCAGTTGCGCCGTCGCCGAAGCCACTCCCGCGGGCCGTTTCCGGTCGCGCGTTTCCCGTTCCTGTGGCTTCCGACAAGACGCCGAGGGCCCGCGCGCGTACGCCCCCGGTGATCGTTCGGCCGCAGGGCAGGCCGATAGACGCGGAACCGTCGGAGGAATGCGATTGTCGGCGGCGAAAACACTGAGACGTTTCCGTAGCGTCATCCCCGCGCGAGCGCGCGCGACGACTGTCGACCGATCCCTTCGGCCCGACAACAATGTGCAACGACAACGCGACGCGTCCGCGCGTATACGTGCACCTAGGTGGTCGCGGCCTCGGTAAACACTCGAAAACGCCACCGGAAAGGGTCTCGGCAGAGATCGCAACGTGTGCCGGCCCCGACGTCCCGTCACTGTCAGCGCCCGTACGCATAGAAATAATCGTACATAATACGTATACGGTCCAATACTCAAACCACTTGTGCCGTCCGTTCTCGTGTTCTTGTCGAATCACCGCGAACAGTAAACGTGCATCGGCGGTTTCCGTCGCTATTGTACAACGTCCATCCCGACCAATAATGGTACGTACCCCCGCAGGACACGTTTAAGGATCGCGTGGAAACGTAAACATTTTATTGTAACCGTGATTATTGTTCGACGTACGCTCAGGGTCCGCGTTCGGTTTTCGTGTGAACGTCATTGCGTACAATGCCTGAAAACTGTTGTAGACGAAAAACAAATTTAAAACTCCCACGTATACGATTGATACGACAAACATTCGGTCGATTTGCATATTTTATTCGTCCGCCGGGGAAAACTTATAATTAAAACAATCCTACAATTACAATGATTAATATTGAGTGTCGAAACCTCTAACCTTTTCGGTTTCGGTCACGTGTACGCGTATAACCGAGATGCGAATGGAAAGTAACCATGTTTACTTTCTCGATTGTATCGACTAAAAGTATGAGACTGTGCGGGGTCGGATGATTATAGATGCAATAATACATCAACTCTTAAAATGTTCAAAACCCTTAAACAATAAATACAACTGCTTTGTGATTTTTTTTTTACATTGTTTACCAATACCGAATACCAATACCGTAAATTAAAGTAATCGCAACAAATTAATTTAAAAGCAGTTTGACGCGTAACGAGTAATAAGCGTAATATTTTATCGAAAAGAAAAAAATTGTAATTTATAAATTATCAAACAATACATTTTTCAACAAAAACTAAATAAACGAGGTTCAAGTATAATTTTAATTGGATAAAACAATACATACGACAAAATTAAAAACGTACGGTTACGGGACAATATTTAAGATTTATGTAATTTTCTACAAACGTGCTGACATTTTCGTATAGAAAATCGTATGATTTTATATGATCGATTTGTTTTTACCACGAATAAAGCGACTATAGTGTGCGCTGTGAGAGGAAAAAGGTAGATCACTGTTACTTCTGAAAATTTGTTCATTCTTGTATTTTTTTTTTCGCTAAGATTTCATTATCTTATGTTTCGTGCGCGCATAATAAAATGTGTATTGAATTCTGATGAACCGTGGTTGCCGAATTAAGGCGAAACACGTGAAAATGATCGCAACATCTGTCGCCAACCAGTTTCTTTATCAAAATGTACGTTTGTATCGTATCGAACAGGCGAATCTCGGCGACGGTTCCAGTTGATTGGACGTTAGCCCGTTTATTTTGGTAATAGTTCTGAAAAAAAAAAAAAAAATAGAAAGAGAAGAACTAATAATGTACATTTGTTATGTACAAAACGAATGTTGGAATATTTCGGTGCGATATAAACTGTATAATTGGAACAGAAATCCGCGCAACGCTCATGCCAGAGATGGGTATACGTGTAATCGCGGGCCGTACGAAGGTACGAGCACAAGGAATGTGATTTTTCAGTCGTGCATATAATCGTATATCTTTAAGGTTTATGCATACAAATAATTATTGTGTGTACGAGTACATGAAAAAAAAAATATTAATAATAATGATAATCGGAACGTTTAATAAACGGTTCTGTTTAGTAGCCATTCCACGCAATATACTCGGCTGTAACAGAGAACATATTTATAATGCGAACATGACTGTTGGGCATTTATAATCATAGATACACCGTTTTTCTCTTTCGGTCGTAAATGTTCTAATTGATAGTATATACCGAATTTGAACAAGGCCGAATATAATAATATAGCGTCGGGTACGACTATTGAAACGATATATTTTTGAATACTACACTATTACACGATGATGTACGCGTGTGATTGCTCCCGTATTAAATCGGTCGAACCTTAACAACACGGAGGCGCGTACCATATTATTTAAACTTGTCGATCACACGATTTCTTTTTTTCCCCCCCGACCTCTTAACGAAAGTTTGAATATTATTACGATACATTTTTTGATCGTATACTTATTTATCTTTTTTTTTTTTTTGTCTTACAACTATTACTAATATATAACATAGTAGTATGTATTTATAATAGTATAAATATGGTTTAAAAAAAAAAAATGTTCACCCACGTTTATATAATAAATAAATGTATGTATATCGTATACATCGTGAATCATACGCATAAATACACACACACACACACACACACACACACACACACACACACACACACACACACACACGCACGCACACGCACACATGCACTCACGCACACACATGCACACTCACGCACATATTTTCCCCTTATGATGGCCTTATAGTCACTTCCCATTTTAGCGAGTAAAAATTTTAATTTCAATTGGCATAATACCAATATTAGTATAACGCACAAGGGTGGATTTATTACGACGACAGCACCCCAAGCCATTATATAAGTTAAGCACCCGCCATATTCGTTATCCACTACGCCCTCTTTCATATTAGAAATAATTTTTTATTGGCATTTTTTTTTTCTACCAAGTAATCTATATATAAAACATAACAAAAAAAAAAAAAAAAAACCACTTGAATGCATATTACAATTACTCATTCCTCTTGTAAGATTTACATCCAATGTAATGTTCTCGTATGGTGAAATTTCTATCTGTTCAACAACGAGTGTCGAATAATGAAATACAATATAATAGATACATCATAAAATAATATACGGCATTATGAATGTTCTTGTTTTCTTTGTGCGTACTTAAAATAATGAATATTATTCTATACGTAGAATTGTCGTGAGTTTTTTTCGAGGAAATTATGTTTATTATTGTACGGCAATGATACTTTCAAGCTGTCTAATTTATGCTGTTTATATATGCAAAACGAATTCACTTTTAGAAGAAAAGAAAATTCAGTTAAATAGAGTCTATCAGTAGCTGAGTAAATTTAGCAGAATGTTCAGAGTAATGTATTCAATTCATTAATGTGTAACATAACGTTAAAGTTGTAACCAAGAAAACTGGTTCTTATGAACAAAGCAAAAAATTATTAAATTATTATTAATCAAAAAACTTTTGACGTTACATTTAATCGTCAATATACAATATAATATTAATAATAAATTAATAATAAATTAATAATTAATTAATAATAAATTAATATACAATATTAATTAATCGTCAATATACAAACAAATAAATATTCGAAAGATTACGCTAAAGTTTTATCAGGTCTGTCGTTGAATGTATTTAAAAATTATATAAACCGCAAAAATGGTAAAACGAAAATAACTAGGAAAAAAAAACTAAACATTTTGTTATATCTAATTATGAAAATGGTGCTTAATACCTAAGAAATAATAAACACAAAACTGTATTATACGTTCAATGGAAATATTTACACATGAAAATTAACGTAATTCTATGTAAATATATTTTAATTAGCTTGCACGAATTTTTATATTTCGAAGTATAATGAGGTTTTATTTCATGAAATCAAAATTATATTATAACTAGTCATAGTTTGTCTGGTAAATCACTTATATTGTAGGTTTCACCGTTAAATAATAATTCAACTGATAAAAAAAAATTGTGCGTTTTCCAGCATAAGAGGTAAAAGTAAAACGAAACCAGTATTGAATGGATATTTTTTATTTTAACGTTGTAAACAATTTTTAATTATTAAAACATAATACAGTATAATAATATGTATACAAGGTGAGTTAAGAAATAATAATTGTCAATTTTGATAGCTAATAAATTATACGTATTACCCACGTTTAAAATGAGTTAACTATATTTGAATATTACTTTTAGACGACCGAATACCATGATATACGACCAGACAAACGTAATGTTTATTACTCACGTGTATTATACGTGTATGTAGACATATATCATTTTTCAAAACTTCTATTGAATTATATACTCGTAAAATACTGAGATATTAGTGACCCGTGCATCATCATCACACCCTTGGGCACACTAGTAATGATTAAAAAAAAAAAAAAAAAACTATAACATAGTTCAATTAATTTCGAATAAATAAAGACATCTTAACGCTACAGTATCTACTACCTGTATAAGAGTTTTTACCGAAAGTTAATCACGTATTTAATACGTTTCATAAAATAAATTACAATAAAACAGGACCGGTAGTGAAATGTATAAATATTAAAATTTAAATGAAAATCGTTTTTGGTTGGTTGTTTATACTTCTACCTCGTCCACCGAATTATTTCTACCTCAGTCAATTACCTAATGTAAATTGTAAGATAGACGTTTTCGTTTGAAAAATCTGTTTAAAAAAGTTTCGTGCATTATTGTGCTGTTCGAGTTAAATTAGAATTACGCAGTTTTTAGAGTTTTTCTCGCAACTGTTACGAAGCAAAACGACAGCCCATCGATAAAAATACCTGTAGGTAATATAATTTCAGAATGTTTAATTACCATTCGATCGATGAATTAATGTTAAAAGTAAATTTACCGAATTTAAATTTTCGTTTAAATACAATTCTGTATTAAGTAGTTAACGATTTCAAATACCAATACGTCCACGTCAAATAATATTGTAAATTTTATTTTTTTCAGTAATTTTTTCAAACTACAGAATATTGAACACACAAGAGTCCGTACAAATACATAACAATGTTAGCGGTACCTATATAAGTAAGTACGGTATATTTAAGAGATTAAAAGACTGACGATGGTAAAATTAAATTGTTAAACAACGTTGCTTTTGAAAACTTATGAAAGCTTAACATGTATAGCAATCCAAAAACCATAACTTAACGAAGACATCGTTTTCAGTTAAACCTCATAAAAAACGAATTGTCGTAATTTAAATACGAATCCGATGGTAATTTTCGGAAAGCTATAAAGACGCAAATTATTGTCGCCAACGTTTTTAACGCCAAACGAAATTAATAAATACACTTACAACGATTATTCAGAATTCAGAAAACTATTAACGACCTACTTAAGGTATTCGGTTCGATTTGAATGTCGTTTTAAGTTTTTCTCATCAAGCCGTGTTGTACCACCTCAGCGTCAAACGGAATGTCTGTGTGTGTAATCCAAGATCGTTAAGATTATTACCGTTTTTATTTATACTCTCATTGCACGTTATGTATATTTTGATATTGTTGCACTCGTGTGTATTGTTCGTGTATCTCCACAGACATCAGTCGGCCGTCGTCGACAATGACACAATGCTCTGCGCTCATAACAGATGTTGAAACGCGATAATCGCTGTGTCCGACGGCTTGTTAACTCCGAGATAATTGGTCTATCAAATATATAATATGGTCCTATTTAACCACCCCGGACCCGTTTTTTTTTTTTTTTTTACGTGGGTTTCCATAAGATGTATAATATGTATACTAATATTATTCGACCAAAACCAAACAATAATAATAATAATAATAATAAAAACGCACGAAAAAATCTTATACGTATAGAATGTGTTTAACATATACGACGGACAACGGTAACATATACTATTATTATAGCCAGTTAAAATACGATTTCGTGTTGTTTTTTTATCTTCTCATTTTTATATTCTCAATACACGTCGTCGATTGTTCAGGCCCAGTTACACATATTTACACTACACGCACGCACACACACAAATACTCACTTACACGAATATATATATATATATGTACGGGCATATAAAAGCGGTCCAACTCAATTACCTTGTTGGAATCATTCTCTCATATTAACACGATTGCCAGTCCAGCGCGCGAGCTCGCGCGCGCATACACACTCACACGAACGCGCGGGCAACATTTCACTGTCACAAACTGGTATTTCTACATAATTATACGCTATCCGATACTTCTCGACACGTGAAAAAAGGATAAAAATAATAATAATAATAATAATAATTCCTCCTTATTTATAAATAATGTACCCCCGTCCTCTGTTTAATACTTTCTTCGCGTGGTCCACCACCGTAACAATCGAATTATGTATAATAATAATACGAACATACAGAGTGACGGATATTTCACGTTACAGCAGTTTTCTCTTGTAAACTCGCGAAATAGAGAAAAATAAAACAAGAAAGTCTACCGATGAAACATAACTAACTCGGAAGCCCTTTTAAGGGGGATGATCGACTTTTGAAAACTGACGAAGACACTTTCTTATTCATGTAAACACCACGTAATTAACGTAATCGTATTTTTTTTAAATTCATTTTAGCCATCGAAAACATGATTTTATGTGCAACCATTTACTCGAGACTCAATTGCTCTCGAGTGAAAATGTTTGCATTTAACCCTGCATTACTGCTCCGGGTCTAATAGACCAAGTTCTAAATGCAATATCAATTATTCCTAAATTAACATCACTGTAAATTGATATCGTTCTGAGTACCTTCATGGTGGAGGATATATAAAATAATTATATAATTTGCCGGTAAAAACATGTCGTGGTTTATCGATAATTCGGATCTATAAATAATATTTGTTCTATTGGACCCATTGTAGTGTAACGTGGGTGACCAGTTAGATATATGATATTCAGGGAGGGTTTTCTGGTCCCTTAGAATATATTTAACCGTAGCTTTGGGAGCATAAAGTCAGGATCTTAATATTACAAATAAATGTAGATTGGTTCAGATAATTATTAAGATTTAATATACATGATAACTTACAAGTGTTGGCATAAGGAGTTCAGGTGCCTCTGATGGACGTCGTGGCCGAACTAACTGTGTCTTACATATTCGGCTTTAGTCATCAGATTTACAATATTATACATATGTGATATATGCCCAGTTAGCTCATAATGTCCACTTAGCAATATACATATTATATATAATTATGTAACAATTGTTACAGTAGTATTAGTGTGTCAAGTATGTCTTCTGACCATTAAAACTCATTTGCTTAAAATAAAAATATTTGAACGTAAAACTCGAATACAAAGTTTTAAAGTTGTAACCACTTTCAAAAATAAATAAATAAATGATAAGCCCGTTTATGATTTTAGACTATTACAATATATCAATAAGTTTTCCTATTTAAATTTAATTTTCTACGTATTTATGTGAGAAATACTGCTGTAATATGAAATACGGTCACCCAGTGACTGTCTTTGTGTGCATCATGTATATGTTTGTATAATGCATACCGCAATAAAGTATTTGGTACTTACATATGTTTTTTTTTATAATCTGGCTAGCGATAGGTTTTTTTTTTTTAATAAGTACCAAGTTTCCTAATACTCTTTTTGGTGGTAATTTAAGCTCGTAAAAAAAAGTATATGCGTATATCGTAATGTATAATATAATGAATTGTAAAAATATATGTTAATTTAAGCATGATCCTAATGTAATCACATCATTATCGATCGCACGAACATGTATAATAATATTATGTGGAAAACCGTAATACGGTGTAATGACGTACACGCGCACCTGAAATCCGTGCTATCCGGATAAATTTCCTGTTGGTCGTTACAGGGACATTCTGCAGTAGGCACTTGTAGTACATGTTTAAATTAAATCCATGCACACGTTAGCAACGGCGATGCACAATTCACGCATGCAGTGACCGCGAGCACGTGAAAAATACGGATTGCACGAAATGCGTGAAAATATTTTACCAGGTTTCTATGGTGTTGGCAATAAAAATGATTCCGTTTTCATAAGATCGGTACCATAAGGTTCACGTATTCGGCGGCGACGTCAAAAAAACTGTATGAATATTCGCGATCGTCTAAATAGTACCTACATGTGATTCGGTAAGTTTTCGGCACGCTGACGTATTCATCGCGTACAGTGCGGTAAACGGCATGATGTTTCCGGAACTTGATTTCGTCATACTTTTGGAAAGCTCCGGAGTACCAATATTATTACGAAATAGAATTAGAATTAGCGGAAAATAGAAAAGTTTCCTGATGGAAATGACATCATGGTTCGGAAAAAAATTCGTTTCGTCGAGAATTCCGTCAAATGACAGATGTTTGACTGTATTTTTATGGTGTGCCGAGAAACTGCTGAAAGATTAAGAGAGAAGGAGCGACAGGGAGGGAGAGACGGAGAGAGAGAGAGAGAGAGAAAAAATGACGTACTGCAGAGGGGGCTGGTCTTTTCTCTGCGTTTTCTCCATTTGGTCTTTATAAAATAATAACATTCCTGGTAATCATACGGTACGAAGGCACGTTAAATTACACGTATAAATACATACACATGCACGCTTGTACTGGTTACGTGTGTGTGTAAGTATACGCTTGTGTTTACGTATAAATAGGAGTGAACGCGAGTCATGGTCAACGTTCAGCAGCAGCTAGTGGCAACTGTACAATCATTATTGCGCATTACTCCGTACGAGATGCTATTACCATTATATTATTATTATTATTATTATTATTACACGTTATTAAGAAGTCGCTTGTCGTTTATTAGACGCACGCCGTTTTCCCCAGCTTTTTTTTTTCGACTACTCCCCGGTTGCTGCAACGTATCGCATTATTCCATACTCGTTCCGAACGGTTAAACGGTATTCTCGAAAACTTCACGAGAACGCCCCTCGTAACATCGTACGCGACCGTAGGTGGGTGTGTACCAAAAGAGTATTGCTTCTTGGAGCCGTATCGAAAAATTACGCGTTTTCTTGACGATTTTTATTCGCACGTCTACCGATACGATCTTATAAGATATTGATTTGAAAAAACACAAATTTGTATGAAAAAACGAACGTGTTCGTTCAAATTTTTTCAAGTTTACATTCATGTATCGCCTACCCACGTTCTGTTTGAATGAGACTTTAACAAGACGTATTAGGCATACTTTACTTTATGTTGAAAACCAATACTTAAACGTACTGCAATCAATATTTATTGTTTATACACATATTTTCAAAATGACAAATAAACTTTGTTCGGGTTCGTTAAAAACATAAACGTCGAATCGTGTGTTCCATTTGAAAAAAGCGCGTGTCGTACACAAAATACGAACGTGAACGTATACGTTCACGAACAACGTTTTTCACAAGCACTGGCTAATAGTGGTAGTATATGTGTAACGTTGATGATTTTTGCGGACCAGCACAGTGCAATTGATTTCATGAGATCTAGGCGCGTTTCTCGCCGCTTGATCGCGGATTCCGTTACGTTCAACTGTACCTGTGCGCACACATCGAGTGTTGTTGTGAACTATAGTATAACCACAAAGAAGCGTATAAAATATTTATCGTAGATCGTGCTCGATAAGACGCTAATTACAGCTTCCCGACTAATGTCTCTCGGACGTTAGAACTCGTGACCGGGTGTATAAGTTCGACGATGAAGTTGTATACGTATTCGTCTACGGTTTCATTAGTGATTCCACAAACAATTCATTCAAAACCGACTACGCAGGAAACTCGTTTCACCGTCGTATTTACTTATACATACGCGTGTGTGTGTGTTGTAATGAATAATATAAGAAAGAACCTTACAGCGCCGTACACCCGACGAAACCGTTTTATATTAATGAGAATTTCCAAGTTTAATTGGTACTAGCCGCTGGGAGATCTCTGACGTTTACACGTACTCGAGATAATATTTTAATTTGACGCTAGATGTTTTTATTTTTCGTGAACGTGTAGACTACAAGTCACAACACACTAGTTTAGAAGATAAAAAAAAAACCGTTTAATCATCATCGCGATAATTTTCGAATCGCATTACATCTTGTTCCGTGCGTACGTCGACAAAGATAATATGAACAAATAAAAAAAAAAATTATTAACAAACGCACATCTAATGCCATACTTAACGACCGTCAACTGGTTACCAAAAAAACAGAATAGGTGTACTTATATATATATTGTTTTAACAGAATCCTTTAAGGCTTCTAACGAATAACGCATGAACACTAATGCTTTCAGTCGTTCTTGATTTCGTATAGAATTTCGTTTTAGTTTATAAATGCCTTTACAATACGTACGCCACGTACTATTTTTTATTTTACATGCATATAAAAAAAAATCTCTTACCGGCACTCATTACCTTCTTGACTATTTTTAGTAGCAATCTAAACAATATAATTTTGTGTTCAATGCATAATTTTGTTACCGATATCGTTCCGATGCTTCCGACATTGTATCGCGGTAAGTCTTACAGTACTATATCAAAATCGTTTCGAGAGTGCACATTTTAAATATTACCTACTCAGTACTTATTAGTCATTACTTATTAATAATAATTAATTAAAAAAAATCGCTTAACCCAACTAATTGAAGATAACAAAATAAAATAAATGTAATTACCATACATTCAGTCAAATAAGTATTATAATAATAAACATTTTAGAAAAAATAGGTGATAAAATATTTAATATGTTTAATGTTTAATCCCGATAACTTTATCCTTAGAAATAAACTCATAATTATTTTACTATTGTTGTCAATCGAAGATGAAAATGTATGTAGATTTCTTACCAACGTATGATCAGATGTTCTAGTGGATTTATGTGTAATACGAGTTCAAAAGGAGAAGACTGAACTCGATCTGGAGATAGTCCGTATTTTTTCTTTTAAGTTACATTGCCAGCCTCACTAAACAGTCATTCCACATGAGACACTACTAACAACTACTGACAAGTATTTTTTCGCCAACACTGTGGGTATAAATTTGAATTGTTTTTCCTCCATTTTAATGGATCTTCCTAACAATGATATTTTTTACATATAATAAACACATTTTATCATACACGTCTAATAACTAAGACTTACAAATAAAATATTAATTTCGATATGCTGTTACATCTTAAAATATGAAACAATATTGATGTCAAAATTGTATTCTTATGGTTGTATATTTGCCCATCGCTAGTACATAATAATAATAATAATAATATCAGGACTAGAGACATATGGATACTACGAACAAAAACTATTAAGAAATCAACGTAAAATATTTTAACAAATTTTATAATATGTGTAATGTTAACTAACAACAATGTACCTATTACACGTAAAAATAGGGCTCAGATGTTTATGCACTTGAAATTATTGTAATACCCAATTGGAAATATATGACTTGAAAATACCGACATTCAAAAATGGCGTTTTATGCACTAAAAAAATGACCAAATATACTTATAAAATTTTAGCTAAAAATAAAAAACAAAATATGCAAAATTTATTTTATCTTTGGAATTAAAAATTTCTATTAGTTGTTATTTTAAACATTTTGAACTTTTTTAATATTACATATAAATTTAAAATATGCTCGTCACACCGTGAGTTTTTTTTAAATTTTTTTTTTATTTGAACAAACTCGAATCTAAAAATATTTGGAACGAACACAATTTATAAAAAAAAAAAAAATTGAATTATCCTATTTATCTAACCGTTAGTCTAAATTGTTTTTAAAAAACTTAGAAAACATACAGAAAAAGCTCGTTTCATAAAAACGTGCAAAACCATACGAAAAAAAAAACGGTTCTGTTCGGTTCAGTAGAACACGAATCAAATTCGTACCCAAGTACGCGTTGAATTGGATAGAAAAACCATATACGCATAACATTCAGTGGCGGCTAGTGTTACGGTGCACAGGAGCACGTGAACCACCCAAAAAAATTGTACACAACATTTTTAGATTCCTGCGGTAAATGATCATTGGATATTATGCACCGTGGTCTGTGATTGACAAAAATATGTATAAAAAAAAAAAAATGTTCGCAGCTTTTCGTGGCCGTCTGTCAGCGAGATTATACAATCATTACACATTCGTTGTGCTCCGGGAGACCGTACAAAAATTAGCTACACGCTATAGAGACGTCGGTTATTAGTACGCGATCGTTTGGAGCAAAATCAATGCGTGCACCGGACCTATTTTCATCGTACCACGTCCATCGCGAAAATAATATAATTGCGTTTACGTTCCGTACACGATGAGTCGGTATTGTTTTCTAATTTTTATTTCACCGTGACGGAGAGTCTGTCGGGGGCTTAAAAAAATTGACCGTGCACCGTACGCCTACAACGGAACTAATAATTTTTTACCCGCCCACGTGGATATCTTACCGGAACCAACCGTGCGCCGCCTTGTGCGAACCGCAGGAACCGCCGCTGATAGCGTCCGGAGCCCTGCTCTTGTCCGTTTCTGGTTCGATCGCGTGTACGCGCCCGGGAAAAGGAAACGGGGGGGGGGGGGGGAAATAAATAAATAAATATTCCGTCCGTCGTCATTATCGACAACCGCGGATAAGCCACCGTCATTACGGCCCGCGGCCGGTCGGTCGCGTGCGATCCGGCCGTAATTCACCGGTCGCCGCGGCCCCGAAATTGAGACACTTTCCCGTTACCGTTCGGCGCGTCCGCTCCGCGCGCGTACCCGCGCACCATGTCGCGGGCGCGTTTAATTACCGGCTTTTATTGCGATCGCGGCACGAGATACGATTTCGAATCCCGGTAGCCCACCGCCGTACCCCACCGCACCCCCTATCGATCGTACACGCATGAACTTACTTAAACGATCCGCTTTTCGTAAGCACTATTGTTGTGTACGGGCATCGCACGATGCGATTGTGTGATTAACGCGTGGCGCTGTTCCGCGCCCGGGACACGGTCGATCGGTGGCGGACTTAAGGGAGGAGGGGGTCAAAGGGGCCTACCTCCACATTATCCATCAGATGTCCGTCGTAGCGCATGGAGCTAGTCAGGAGCAGTCACTATAGTGACTAAAACTTTAACGAGGATTTAAAGTTAAAGAATAAAAATGCCAAAGGTACGTCGGGGCGATTTATAAATACAAAACGATACATTGATACTTGTGTAAAAGTAAGCGGTTTTTTTTTTTTCTATCAGTGTAACGTTAAAAAAAAATGTGAGCAACATCCGCGCGCCCCTCTCCCGCCCGAAAACCAAATCCTAGATCCGCCACCGCGGTCGATTACAGTTGCGATTGCGTCTGAACCGTGTCACGTCCGTTGGAAGAGAGTATTTGTACCGCACTTTACCGCGCTGATACCGTGCGACTGCGGGTGTACGCGAGTACCGTCGCCGACGGGGATTGCGTCGCAGGATTTCAGGCTGAAGAATCCAGGTTTTGGAATTTAAAAATCCGAAATCCGTATTCCGGTCAAAAAATCAATGGGTTACAAGATATTTTAGTGTGGTTGTCGAAACGTTATTGTAGGTCGGGCGTCGGAAAAGAATACTAATTCAATTTTTCGAAATCCGAGGTTAGATTAGAGTTCGGATTTCGGATTACGAATTCCGAGAATCCTGGTTTTCGAACTTCGGCAAATCCGGCTTTTTTCCCATCGCTATAATGCACGTTCGATCGCGGTCGCGGTGCACAAAAACACGTGCTGTACGCATCTCGGTACTCGTATACCGTATGGAATACCACGATTTTTATGAACCGTCGTTTTTCAGAAATGTCTATCGGTTGTTCGTAACGTTTTTGTTTTTCGTTTCGATTCGCATCGCGTAAAACGTGAAGAAAACTTGTTGTCGAATCGTTGCGCTAACCGCGTCGTACAACCAACTGTACATAATGTGTTCGCAAAACGCCTCTACGCGCACGTATGCATAATTGAATCGAACGAGATTCCAACGATTTCTTTTGTTCCGCGCAGCCCGTCAGCACGTGTACACACGTAAAAATAAAAACGACGGGCCAAACTCGCTTTACACGCGCAACCCTCTGACCTGTAGTCTCCATAGGCGCAAGTATTTTTTTTCGATATTTTTTTTTTTCCCCTTATTAAGTCTGCAAATATCGTTACATCTGTTTGCAAATCTAAATGTTTTTCATTTTTAAAATTTAAAACGAAATAAAACAATCAGATACCTCGCGCGCTATTTGCGCACATTCATGTTGCATAATACGTGCAGATGTTGTTAACGATTCACCCTAATGTTTTGTTGAAACCGATTAGATTTTACGTTAGAGTGCTTCAAAATGATAACTTATTTTCACGTTTTAAACGATAAACTTGTACGCCCGCATTACATAATTGTTACGGGTTTTTATTTTGTTCTCGTGATTTTTTTTTTTTTTTATTTAATTTAATGTCAACATTGCAAATGTTTCTTTTTTTAGTAAAAGCTTTCGGTACGAAGTAGATCAATCGTATATTAATTTTTTTAACATCGATCATAAATTTATTAAGATATATTATTGATTGTTAAATAAATCTGTCGACAGAACAATCGTTTGAACGAGTTCTTGCTGGAAACGTTTTACTTTATAAGTCTGCCTCCAGCAAAAGTATAAAGGGTTGAAAATGCATTATTACTGTTATTAATACACCGCAGTCGTCTGAATATAATTAAACGATAGAATTATATTATTAAGACACAGTATCTGAACGATCTACACCGATTGCGAATAATTTAAACTTACCCGTTTTAAAACTACAGAAGGCGTATCTCTAATCGTTGTACGTACCATCACGAAAAAAATGAAAGCAATTTGTAGTAGTGAACACACAGAAAATGTTATAATTCCAATACAACATAAATTACGAGTGTAATGCACCACTACTTTATCGCGCGTAAGATCGACGAAATGGTGAACTGGAGGGGGGAAAACGTCGAAAGACATTTTCGTACTTAATACTACTCGCCCGAGGTGGAAATGTGGAATATAATGTATGTGTTTCGTTTTTTATGTGTATGCTATGTGCTCGAGTTCATTAATATACGTACACTTTCCCGAGCCCCGGGGGTAGCAGATGGTCAACACGTCTTATATATCATTTCGATTGCTGCTGAATTCGCCGTTTTTGGAACACGTTTCTTATTCAACCCCCGTCGAATATTCCAAACACGCGCGTTTCGACCGTAATATACGACCGTATTATACCTTCTGTAGTAGTATTTTACATATATACCACGACACACTAATTGGTACGTCTTGTTTTCCCCCCCAAACAATCCGATTATCAATTAAATAGTTTTCATTTTCGTATCGTGTGTACAGAACGACATGATATATATATATATATATATATATATTATATAATGTTACATATATACATTTATATAAATAAATAATTGTTATCCTGGAACAAAAGAAACAACGGTCGGGGGAATAAGAATATTGTTAGAAAAAAAATACAAAAAAAACGTGTATGTTTTTCGTAACGAAACGCCTAATAATTATGTAAGCGAATAACAAAACGAAAATTAGTTTGTTACAAAACAATGGTCACACGGCACTCTCCGATTCGTTTTACATTCAATATTCAAAAGGTGTAATTACCCACCATCACTAATACATCCTGTTCTCTGCGTACATGAGTATTAAGTACATTTTATTTTTTATTTAATTCTTATATTATCGTCCGTTTAAGTGTAAATCCCGCGTCGCGCATACAAATGCATACAAATTCGTCGCCTTACACATACCACTGCCCGCCGCGCACCGTGCATTTTATTTATTTATTTTTTTTTAATTTTTATTGTCCGATATTCCACCACACAGCAACACCCGTCGACGTGGTCGTTATCAGTCGCTCCCGAGTCGTTGAATGTTAACGAATACCAGATAATGTATTTGGATATTAGCCGACGCAACAATTTATTCGAACGAATCCTTAACCAGGTGAAAGCATATACTTATACTGCGATGCACTGATGATACGTGTAATGGTTGCAATCAATTATTCGGATATAGTTGACATTAGCGTACCGGCACACTTATTAAATAATTACTTATCGATTAGGCATTACAGCAATGTTACAAACAACTTTTTTCGCCCGATCATACTAGATAAGTATATACTTTTGTACATACACACAAACGATAAATCGTCATTACTCATAAGTTGATAATATTAAACGCATATAATTTGTTTCAAATACCTACGAACAATGCACATCACGCACGCATCAGTGGCGTATTTACGGCGGGGATATGGGGGATAGATCCCCCCTTTGACCTTTTTTTTTATATAGGTAGTATATAGGTAGTTGTCTCATTTTCTGTATTTCTCAAGTATGATATTACTTTTAAGTATGTCTGCTTAGAAAAAAAGATTTTAAGAAAGTATATAATGTACGTATTTATGACTTTATGGGTGTATTATTAATTATTATATATTTCATCCCCCCCCCTAGCAAAGTTCCTAAATACGCCACTGGCACGCACACATACGCGCGTAACTTGTTTAAATATAACATGTATAATACAAAACCGTCGAAACCGTAAGTAAAATATTGACGATTTTATGAAATCGGTTGTTATATTGTCGAATGCATTCACGTACTCGGAACGGTGTTGTTGATTTCACAAACTTGACGTAACATTTACAGATAATATGTATAATATATAATTTATTATAATGAGTTGATGTGTGATACGAAATGCGCTAAAATTAATGGATAACATACATTTATTTAACTTTAATTACCTTAAAAAAATAAAGACAAATCATACCTTTGTAAATATCACATTATTTTATTGAAATAATAATCAATGTAGACATTATGCCAAGTAAATAAGTAACTGATTACATTTTATTAATAATTTGATTTTTTTTTATTTACAAATCAATTTGTGAAAAAAAAAACGCGATTTTAAACAGTTATTGTTTACTTATTTTAATAGGTTATTCACTGAGTACAATTTTTTGTCTTCTTCGGACACAAGAAACTGATTTACTACCAAAGACTTGAATTACAAAAAAAAAACAGTATTTTTGTAAAACCAACATAATACTACTTGTAATGTTCAGAATTTTAAATAAATGGTTTACTTAGAATAAATTACTTTTATTTTCGTACCAGTGTAAACATTCAACTTCTAAAATGAAAGCGTTTCTTTAAAATACAGAATGCATTTCTCTATACCCTAAACTTTAAGGATCGCAATAAAAACAATTAACTCAACTTTTAGATAGTATTTCCGAATCTTTCGAGTGCGTATTCCATCGAAGGTCATCAACAATGGCGAGGTTCTGTACGCGACAGTACAACACCGCGATGACAACCAGTGACCTAAGTGTTTCGTAAGAGACGACAAAAAATGCGAATTACTATTTGTAAAAAAACGTTGTGTGCAGTGTTCTGCTTTTGAACTCAATGTTTAGACATTTCTGTACGCAGTGTACAATAAAACGTTGTTTAAACCATATGGTTTTCCGATACCGAATACTTGTACACCGGACTCGTAGTCCGAACCGTTAAAACGTATTTCGTATACGATCAACAAGAATCGGAAGTTGCAAAAAAAAAATAAATAAATAAAAATAAAAAATTGGAATACATTTAAACGAAACGTTGATAGAGTTAACGCGTTCGCCCACGATACACTTACGCGCGCGCGCGTCCGGATATGTTATGCACCTCGGTGAAAAGTCGCCCGGAGCACATCTGGTACAGTGTGGTAAGTACGGAATCGCCGAAGAAATTCGCATCTCGTTCGGGTCATAGTGTCGCGATCGTATGCGACCGTATACACACAATAAATATGTATATTCGTATATTATTCATACGCGTCGGTGCATACCGCGTGTTTACAGTTTACACTCGTACGTACCGCATTCGTCTGTGCGTCTCGCCCGATGCATGTGCATCGTCTAACGCGCGCGCACACAATGCCTGCACGGTAACACGACGTATCGACACCACGGCGTTTCCCAGCATTCTCCGGGGGCTAAACGTTCACCGCATCTGCGAGCACCGAGTCCGCATTATTAGTATGTGCCTCGTGTCCGCCATAAGAACGTCATTAAAACGATGGCAAACTGCTCGGGCAACGGTAAGTATTGCCAGCGATTAGCGCGACAGTGTTCTCAATGACGGACGTGAATGAATTGAATATGAATTGAAATATATTGTACAATATATATATATATATATATATATATATATGTACGTACGTACGCTTGTGTGTACAATTGTTTATGTACATACGTGAGCACTGCACAAGCGAGAGCGCGTGTATGCGTGTGTATAAAAACACGCCTAATACGCACACGATGAATTATTCAAGAGGCAAAATCGTTATCCTCACCCCCCATCCCCCCCCCCCCGTACGGGGGACGCGCAACGGACTCGACGAACGCGCGCGTTTTGTTCGGTGGAATAAAAATAAAAAACAAATTTAATTTACAACGTCCACGGGATCGTCTCACCTGAATATTAACGATTGCCCCCCAACAAATGGTACAATTTCGTCGTGGGAGCTACCTTATGATAATATCATATTGTCGCGCTACCGGATATCGGTGTGTCACATATCTATATGCGCTCTGTGCGCGTTGTACATTTGTCTGAAAACGAATGTTTGTCCGCTTGTCTTCCCGTGTGTGTGCCTTCCAAAACTGCTTAACCGATTTCGATGAAATTCGGTACAGAGATAGATTAGGACTCGGAGAAGGTCATGGGCTGTCTTTTGTCGCAGGAAAAAGTAAAGGAAATCATCAGTACACCTGATTAGGCCCGAACCAGTTGTTGTTGTTTTGTTTTTGCAACTACCGAAAAAATGGCAAGGAACCTCACGCCTCAGCGTGCACACCAAGAGAATGGTGAACGTGTCCATTTTACTGAAAATAAATTAAAACTTTAAAAACGTATACGACTTATTCGTTCCGTGCGATAATTTAGCTAATATATATTATTATCAATATTGTTACGTGAAATGTAATCGATAGGCCAAATCGTAGCTCTTATTGCTCAAAAAACGACTGTAATGGCAAAGGAAAACAAACATTTCACAAAAACGTCTATACAAACCGTATACTATGCACCCATAATATTATGTTAAACTATGTTCGTAGATTACGCGTGCGTTTCACATACCACTTGGATTTCATGAAGTAAAATGTTGTTGCTATACATCGAATTAACTTACAAAAGAATATTTAATTTCATTAATTGCACATGTATTTGTTTTTAAAAATATGTCACTATCGTATAAAAATAATTTTAAGATTTATCATATTTATTGCGTTTTACTTTTAAAGATCAATCGTTAAGACCAATAACTTATTTGCAATAGGGATTTTTGTAACAGAAATCCGAAATCTAGATTTTTGAATATTAAAATTCAAATGTTTGTACTTGCTTTCATAATTGAGTCTAATTTGTTGCAAACTACCATGTTCTAAACATTTTTATATTTTGGGAATTATATTTATAATTTATATATACTTATTTTATATGATTTCAAACAGAATTCTAGTTGTGACAAGAATTGAATCGTGTAAACTTGGGTATTTGAAATGTCTAAAATTTTCTAATAAAAATTAATATTTAATTTAAAAAAAATTTACGATTTATATGAATTTATTATAATTACCAAATGCATAGAATAATTTAATTAAAATTCTCAACATTTTTAATTTTGGTTTAGATCAAAATTCGAATTTTAGAATCTGGAGTACGAATTTCAGATTTCAGATTCTACAAATTCGGATTTCTCATCACTAATTTATATACACAAAATATTATAATCTACAGACAATTTACTTTAGAATAAATAATTTCATCAATTTATATTAAAAATTTTAAAATATTTTTATAACCAAACAAAAAAATTAGGTACTGTAAGAATAATGAGTAATTAATTACTATTTTTAAATTGCACTGATTAAATTAAACTATATCATAAAAAAAAAAATTAAGGTAAATCTATAAAGAAATCATTTTTAGTGTAAATTATGCAATCGAATTCGAAGAGAAACTTTCATATAAATCATACCTAAAATTATGCAATCGTTGTTAACAAAAAAATAATGTAATAGAATAATAATACACGACTGATAAAAAAAAAATATTAGATAGCAATATCAATACAATAGGCTTAAATCAAAATTAAATCATATTGTCACACATCGTTTTGTTTTAGAAATATTAAATCAATACTTTTTTTAAAAGGAAAAACATTTTACCCTTATTGATTATAAATTAAAATAAATGTGAAATATCTGTCTACCAAACAAATGAGTTTTCGACTTGTATCAGTATAGTGTGATTATACACGGTATACGTACTAAATTATTGTTCTTAATCTTTACCACGAATACAAACCATAAAATATTCTAAATTACGTTGTAAGTTTAAACGATCGTTTTGTACTCACGCGCGTATATTCTCACACACACACACACACACACACGCGCTCGCCCGCGCGCATATACATGGGCTATAGTTGCCATCGAATATAAATGAGTGTGTCGGAATTAGGACAGGGTTGTGTTATAATTATCGGTGCGAGGAGCACCCTCAAGCCAAAGTTGACGTCCGCTGGGCGGGAACGTGGACGATTATTTCCATTGATAGATTCACATAATTACTTACGCTGCGAAGTAGGTATATTAAACAGTTTCGTATAATTTTATTTTTATTTTTTACTCGGCCCAATGAAAAATACGACCTCATCAGTCTTGTGCAAAGAAAACTGTTCCTAAAGTTGAGTGTATACGTGTCCATATGGTTTGTTGTGAAGAGGAAATATAAACATCAAGTGATGACTATGCACGTCAAGTCTTGTCTATAACACCGGTCATTAAGGACCGATGACAAACTACCTCTTGGCGCTATACACGTCAGTTTTTATATTTTCATTTATCTTCCTCTTGATTATGTTATAAACCTTTCTCCGTTTTCGTTCAGTTTCCGTAGCTACTTTAATCACTGCACCATATCATTCGCGTCACTACACCGTCCTCCGCTGTGTACTTGTTGGTATAATGCCCAGTTTAAAAACATAACACCGGCCACGGCCTTATTCACATATTTCATGAGTTATTCTCATGGTCAATTTACTTTTTTAAGTTTCCCTATTATTGATAGATTTCAATGTACGTTTAATCCATAGTTTAAACGTATTGATTAATATCGACTTATGATTTTACCAAATTTAATGCAAAAGTACAATGTATTACAATGTGCACGTTGAAAATATCTATCTGACTACAATATGAAAATAATTATGTTTACGCTTTGTATAATCTGTAAAAATGTTTAGAGAGTGTACCACACGAATTTCAATGAACTAACGATTGATGTACATTAAAATAGCCATGACACATCCATGTGTGTGTAGCACTATAATAATAGCTTACCGACAGACAACAATTAAATTGTCCAAGGTATTATATCACTTGCATAAATTATATACTTTGAGGCTATTTCATAAATTACAATAAAATCAACATTTTATCCAACTAGGTATAGTATTATATTGTTTAACGTCCTCATGTTGTCCGCATATAAAAATCGTACGTCTGGATGCGGAGTATTCTTTTTAATAATATTTAATTGAATAATGGTGGTTTTCAATCATATATCACTATCCGTAGATCCAGTAATTAAAAACGATACTCTTCAAACCTGATTAGTGTTAAATTATAATTATAAATTGCGTGCGGTACAACATTAAACATCACGTGGTTGATCGTTTTTTCTATCAAATTATAACAAAATAAATCTACACACAATAAAATAACTATCAAATGGAATCGATTGTGTGGAATCAGTGGAATCATTTTATGCATGCAGTGAATGCGTGGAAAAGATAATGTTATTGATGCTGTTGTGGCTGGCTACGAACAACGATGAATAAGTAAGAAAACATTAACGAGGGTACGGATAGATAAAGAAGAGGAATGGCATTTGGGACCGGGATCTGACGACGCGCAAAATGATATGGGAACAATTGTGCAATTGATCACACACTCAATAGATGGGCAATCGTTGGGAGTTTATAATAACGCTGAACTTGTGCTGGGGTATCGTGTCGTCTCGTAACGACACGACTACACACAATTTGTTTTCTGGACAGGTTTCGTCTCTGCAACCGAAGTCCGATGCCCATTATAAGTTACCAGACGTACAAATAAAATAATGCGAAACGTATAGAATAAATAACACGATGACGCTTTACCAATTTATTCCGTTGTTTTTGGTGATTTTACACGCCGAAAAACGTATGCTCAGATGTTTGCGCATAAATGTCTTCAAAAAATTATAATACGTAGATTACGCTACTTAAAATTATAGGTCACTTTCGAATATTTTAATTTTCAATGTTTAGACTTCGTGTTATTAGAAAAATAGTTAAATACTTTTAAATCAATTGGAAACTATTATTTTATAAGAAAAAAAAAATGTAAAAGATTGATTATGATAATATTATAACATATATTATACAATACGAATCTACACACAAACTCTAATACCAAACAATTTAACTTCCGTGTTTATATACATCATCATTGGCATTTTAATTAATGACTATGAACGCCATTTAATTCATAGCTAATATATTCTCTCTCGGTTGGATAGTTTTTTTTTTTTTTTGTCAGTTACAAGTCGTATAGTTGTCGTTTGATTTAATCGTAAAGATAAGCGATCTACATTTGCATAAAATTGTAAAAACAATAAAAATTGGCTCGTGCATTGACTGTGAATAATTGTATATAACAAATTATCGTCTTGATATTAATTCGTAATGATCGGTGCAACGACAATGTCGTAAACCCATTCGTGGGCGCTCGCGACTTTGAACACATACACAATAATATAAACTCAACCATAAAATATTTCGTGTTAAAATTCGTGTTTTTTCTGTATGTTTATTATTCATTCCTCTAAATCTTATTACTTTTTTTTTTTTTTATGTCAATCGACGATCTGGGTGATATTTATACTGATAAACTGAATACTGATATCAAAATTAATTTTCGTTTACTAAATAAATACTTGAGTCCTTAACTAATTTTATTGAAACTACAATCATAATAACTCAACAAATTTAGTCAGTTAAAGCTATTTTCAATTTGTACACAACTTATTTATGTTATAATAATGTTATTAATTGCTAGAGATTATAGAAATGTTGTCCCCAAACACTCATTAATTTTTTTATTTTTATTTTAAAGAGCTTTCTAGATTATACAATTATAGCTCAACAACTATTACCAATTGGTTTGTGACATTATATTTAAATAAAACAATTATTTTAGTGGAAAAGAAACACCTTTAATAAGAGCTACCAGTGGCTAGTTGGAAAATTTTTACAAGTTCTCAAATATTATTAATTAATTATATATAATATTAATAATAATATTATATATTACTGTAAATGGAATTCATTCCGTGAATAAAAAAAAAAAAAAAATAGTTAATAAATAATTAATGAACATATTAGAAAAATAATCACTTTTAAAATATGTTACGTAAAATATAATATTAAACGAATATGTAAATTATTCATTGTATATAAACATATAATTATTTTTGAAATAAGTAAATAAACCCAAAATTAAAAAAAAAAAAAAAAAATAATAATAATAACATTTTAATTAATTCTTATAGCAGCAAACCGAACGTTAAAGACCATAACTTATAATTATATCGTAACGAGTTGTTTCATCACCTTTGAACTCTAAAAGTTCATGATAAAATTATTTTTTAACTCCCTGTTATTGTCATCACGTATCGTAGATCAAAAGTAATTCAATGTTCTAAAATGTGTTACAAACATAATGCTATACGATGAATATGTATTTCCATTTTCACATTAATTCTAAGACAACCCTTTACAGGCAAAACATGATTAAGAATTCATGATTATTTATTACAACATTCAGTGCCAGGCGGTTTAATTTATTTATTCATCGCGGTGTAGTTAATTACTGTGCAATTACGCAATAAAATATATTTTCAAAACTCGGTATAAATATAGATTTAAAAAATACAAGTGATTAAATTTTCTGGTTTGTCTTTTACGCAACTGTAATAATCTGATTATTATCACGTAAACCTGTATTTAATTATGACATTACACATCCTGCACAACAAAAATGACCATTATGTATACGAACCGTGCTGTAAAATCACACAGCGTTAACAGCTAAGTACCTTTATGTATACCTAAAACTAGTTTACTATTTTTATTATTTTTTTTTTTTAAATTTTTTATTTTTTATTATTTTTTTTTTTTGACACCTGCAGCTGCAGCTGCGAACAGAGGTATAAATGATAAAACTCGTAAACACTAATTAGAGCCCTATAATTCGACCCTTGACGTAGATCGAAAAAATATCGACTCGAGTACTTTTGATGACGCGGGGGGGGGGGGGGAAATCCAATCGTACGTTTATCGTTTACGAAGTATTCATAAATGTAAACGCGTATCAATGCGATAAATCATTGGACGTCGGTCGAGACTGCACGGCCGAAGTAATAAAAATGTGACATCAAAATAATATTATAAATAAACGTGACATTTTTTAATTTACATGCGTACGTAGGAACACGCAATACATTATATAGGACGTGCGGGTACGTGTAATGCAAATGAAATGCTTAGAAAACTGTAGAATCCCCTTAACGATTCATTTTGGCTACACCGACGTTGAACGCGGCGCGTTGAGAATTTATAAAATCGATCATATTTTACACACGCGCGGCGAAAAACGCGCGTGGTGTTTCTCATACGCCCTTAATCGATGGGCGTGTTTGGTTGCGCACACGGATGAGGTTTTGGTTTCTCTTAGGATCGTCAAACATCTCCACCTGTCCGTCATCGGTTTATTAATTACTAATTAACACGGTAGTTTTCGAGCTCAAATCACTTCAATGGTGCCCGGAGGGTTTGGAAAAATACAAAATAAAACCATAAGCACCGTAAGCGTATTATAAACGGCGTATATATCTACGCCATACCGCTATACTGTACCGCATCATTCCACTAAATACGTTCAACGTACGTAATATGTTTAGCACCGTGTAGTTTGTCGGTTGATCGACCGCGGTCAAACCGTTCCTTTCGGAGAACGAGTGGAATAAGCTAAAGTTATTCGAAATTACAATCGTTAAGCCGTGAGCTGTACCAATACAAACACTGTAAATCTGTGGAGTTCGACGCAATATCGGGTACGATATAACGATATTGGACGACAGTGCAGCGACGGTTTAACACGATTCTTTCATTTTTTATACTTTTACTTAAGCCGTTTATTGAACTATATATTTTTCCTAAAACACCATTTGAATATTCAATTTTAAATACATGTATAAAAGTACGAAAATGATGCGTGCTGCGAATTGTACTACTAACAGGTACATTACACTAAGAATTTACGCACCAACAGCTTTATTTCTATTCCAACACCGTACTTTGATATTGATCGCAGTAAATTAATTATGATTTATTAACAAGCGTTAGTTGATTTACAAACTTATTATTAAAGCATTTAATTAGACAAATAAACGATTTGCCATTTACGCTTATTATCGCTTTGCTGTATTGTTTATTAGATTAAAAAGTTGGAAATTTAGAAGCCGAGTGTGTGAGTAGAGGCTGACCACGTTAGCGCTTTTTAATATTCGTAGCAATGAAAGTGTCAATATGCATTTAATTGCCGATCGCTTTGCTGCTTCGAGCAAAAGAGTTTTAGAATTCGTTACACGGTTAAATATCAATCATTATCAATATTATTCGCGTAACGTGAAAATAATTAATTTATATTTTAAAACCAACAACGGGATAAAAATTTACCGATGATAGGTGGGCGTAGATCACTTATCAACTCACTGGCTCATGTTTCTCATTCTGGCGCGTGGACACGAATTCTCTGCTGAATGACTAAACTTGCTCCAGGACCTCGGCGGCCAAGCACTAACCTCGTGTGAACCCGTCTTCAACTTCGTCGCAGCCAGTGTTGGGAATAGATAACTAATAATTTATCTAGATAAAGATAAAGATGACTATACTAATTCTTATCTAGATACAGATAAAGATAGTTATACTAAATTTCATCTAGATAAAGATAAAAATAAGTACATTTTTATCTAGATAAATATGAGATAATTTCACGTTTGATTTTGAAAATATTCAGAATACTACAGCCTACAGATATTAGGTAAAAAATTCATAATTAAAAACATTTTAAAAAAAATATCATTTTTTAAACTCATTTCAAACATTAATAAACATAAAATATAAAATAATTTTTTTTGAAATAAACTTCATAAGAAGATTGTCATCTTGTCAGTTATTATCTGTGTAATAGGTATATGGTGTACAGAAAAATGTAAAAATAAAAATATAAAAACATTTTAAATTTTAAAATTTTATTTTTATTCTATTTAAATAAATTATCTAGATTGGTACTCATGGATAACAAGATTTTTATCTAGATGAAGATAAAGATAACTGAGTATATATTTATCTAGATAAGATAAAATATAAATAATTTTTATCTAGATAACTTATCTAGATATTTCCCAACACTGGTCGCAGCGTACCTGCGCACGAATCGGCCGTCGCGACGCAGAAGGTCTAATCGCGATGCGCGCTCGTTACGCCGCTGCTCTGATCCCTGATGTACCGAATACGTTGAGTATGTAAATGTAATGAACACCGTGATGGAAAAAATGTAATACTAGTAATAGAATGAATAAATATATTTACGGTGCGCGACTGCCGACGCGGCAACGCGACGGTAGTAAAACGTCTTCCGCACTCGCGTACACAATGCGTCGTGTATGTGCGAGATAGCCTCTGATTACTGTATTACGGTAACAATGTGCACGCAAACATATACGTGCGTGTACGGGATAATGTAGTGTTTAACACGCGTAAGGTAGCAACGGCGCGGCGTTGGCGGGCGGCGTAGGCCGTGGCCGTCGATGACAACTATAACGATAACGACAGTGCGACGGCATCTGAAGCGCGGTTTACACTATGCCAGTTTGTCAGCCATTAGTGAGTTGGTTCGCTGTGTGGCGGTAGAAAAAAAACCATAGTCTAATCGCGAATGATAGTGGATTAGTCAACAGTATTTTGCTGGCGTACTAGTTTGCTAGTCGTCGATTTGAATTTGTATTTCGCCGGCAGTGGGTTTGTGATAACGAATGTTGAACAGTGCAATATTTCACCAGTTGCGCTATTGTAAATAGGGCCCGAATTTCAATGTAAAATGCATCTTTTTTTTTTTTGACCTTAGACAATGCTTTCAAAAAATTGTTATGTCTAACTGGCACTTAAAATTTTTATGTATTTCTCAATGTTTTCTAATTTTTAAACCGTTTTTCGGTAATTTTATTTGTTTTAATATATGTTTGTACAGTATGCGAGTGGATTGTACAGGATTTTTACACGTTACAGATTTTAAATGTAAAGACATTTTTTCTTTAAAAGCACCTTCTAGAGTTTGAAGTTTAAATTTAAACTGACCCGTTGAGAATTCGGATAGATGTTGCAGTATACTGCATTTTCAATTTATCAAAACAGCAATCGATGGATTTGAAAAAAAAAAAAACGAGATTTTTTGGCGATTGTTATCGCAAATGATTCCAAAACTTGTATTTAAAATAATAAAAATAACTACGAAAGAGTAATAAAGAAAAAATTGGAAAACATCTCGGCAAAATAATTTTTTTAAATGTTTTAGAAGACAAGTGAGTCTCTCTAAAAAATACATCAGAAGTATTAACACCAGACGATATCTGCTACTTTAAATATGCCTCCTCAGTCAACAACCATCGTCACCAGTCAGAAGTTAACATTTTTGATTTTCAGTTTTTTTTTTCTATTTTTCAATAAAATTATAAACTAATAACTGATTCGTATTTATTAGTGTAATGAATGAACACATTTAAAAAGAAAATGTATTTGCTTTTTTTAAGGACGTTTTTGGCTGTTTCTTAGTGCATTTTTGTATGATTTTTAACGCATTCATATCCGCGCCTTACTAACCGTACACTAACGACACTCCGTGTCAACACCGCGCACAGTGACTGCAATAACATTGTGATAGACACGAACGCACAATTTCGCTTGAACGTGCCAGTAGTGACCATTACGACAAAGTCGTTCATCAGTCGTCCCACTAAAGCGTTGTATGAGTGTTCGAACAAATTTAAACGAACACTGACCCGCCGCTCTTCGTCTAGAAAATATTCTATGGACTCAAGTGTTCGGTTCTCGGCCCGTCAAGACATTGCTTTCTTTTCTTCCGCCGCGCTCGTCGAAAAAGATAACCGGTGACCACTGGGTACGGGTTACACGGACTCGCGCGGAAGTGCACGTCTGAACGTGGCTTCAACGGCTATCCCGCCCTCCAGAGCGTCTCGTTTAACGCCATTATTATTATTATTATCGTTATTTTTAATCGTCGTCGGCATTGTTTACACTCCGATTGCGTCTCATTTGGCACCTGTCACGTTGTCGCGACGCACCTCGAGACCGCTATAGCGTGCACGGGAAATAACGGCGCACCTATGTGCATGCTGTTTTATACGTCGTTATCGTAACTCGCGCACGCCGTTCGCGTGTAGGCGCGCAAACGCCCCCGACACCGGACGCGATTTCCGAACGCGAAACCACCTATTTCACCGAAGTGCGCGAACGTCCGTGGAACGGACACGTCTTGGAATACGAGTACTCGGGTGCACACGTTTCGTTCTGTCCGCGGTTGCGAGAAAAGCGCGTTGCGCGAAACAACGCACGACGTTTTTCTCGACCAGTATAATATTAGTATGCACTGACCGTATTCGTTTGCCCACGATTTTCCATAAGGTTCCTCGTCAGTTCCGACTCGCAGTCTCCTATTTCCTCGTCCAGATTCTTCGCTCTCTCTCCCTTGGTTCTCATCATCAGATCCTTAATTTTTCGTCTCAGCCTCAAGGACGAAATCGTTAATTTTCCATGGACTCCCATGTCACGTCGGTATCGCCGACAATCAGCGAGCTCGACCGCCTTGCTTTTTCCGCTAAACTATCCGTTCATCTTTCCATCTTTAAAATTTCTGCTTCCGATATCTTCCTTGTCCATCGTAAGCTTCTCCGATTGACAATCAAATCGGTCCTTCCTATCATGCAACTTCGTCCCTAAGCGCAGATATATTGCCCCTGTAATCCCAAAGCATGTATTCCAACTGTGGTTCGGTAATCTCAACATTTCTAGTCGTTTTTTCGTGGCATTTACCCGCCTTTATATTGTGCACATGCTAATTCTCCACCACTATTTCATTTCTTACCCAACTTATCAATTCCCCTGCTCTGTACTGAACTTCACGAGGATTCAGTTTGCCATTTCAATTACATAATTTTCAACTATCCTTTTCTTCTTCTTCTAATAGAACAAGACAATTCCTTTATTCATAGTTATCTCCTTTGCTTCTCTATAGAAGCATACTCTATAGAAGTATACTCTGCCCTCATTTTTATCAATTCTTCTGGCTTCCTTATAGAAATTTATATTTATGTTTTTTTTAAGCTTTTTAAATTGCTATATATTGCTATATATATGATTAATCTAATCGCATTGCTGTATATTCAAAGACAAAAGCAAAATTAAACAGATGTGTTCATGCTACATTAACTATATACATAGGTACCACGATCGGCAGCTATTGTTAATAAGTGTTATACGGGAAAATTAGTATTTTCAAAGCAACCACAAAATGAAAAAATGTAGACATCCAGCACACAGACCAAAGCGGTTTTAACCTTCAAAAATAAAAAAAACGAAAAACCCTTCCTCAGTGCACCTAAAAATTTTAAACGATTTGGTTTAATAGTTTTAACTGTACGTGTTCATCAATCAATGAGTGAGTGGTATTTAAATTTCATGTACAGATTAATATATAGTAATTATAATTTTTGTATATATAACCACGGTTATTTGCAGTATCCATTTACTGTCTAATCCCTAAAAGTATTGGCAAATGGCCCGTGGATGACAGTTTAGTGTTGTAATAACAAATTGCAATCGCATGCGAACTTAAAAAAAATAAAAATATAAACAATTAATGGATATTTTAATATTAACCAATATTTTTGGATGTCCGTATATTCATATTTTATAAATCAATGAGTTGTTGGTATTGTTTTAAATGTTTTCATTCGTTTATTTATTGCAGCCTATATAGAACTCGAATTTATAATCCACCTCATATTGAGTTTAAACTATTTCAAATTATAATGCTTATTTTTCAAGCCCCTGTTAAATGGCCAAAATGATGAAATTCGAAAACCAAAAAACAACTTTCCGTCTAATTGAAGTGAATGTAAATAAAAGACTGTTCGTCTCCATTGCGCGTACAATATACACAGCGTGTTGTCGAAATAATGTTTTAAATAATAACAAAATAAAAAATCTATTTCATCAACGTAATTTTATTTGAATGATTTGTTTTCAAATCACGAATATTATAAATAACTAAGAATCAACGTTTCATGATACAACTGTGTGATCTACTAAAACAGCAAACGAATAAACAAAGTCGATGTAATAGATTATTATTAAATCATTACGACAAAGACCCGGACCGGTGAGTGAAAAGTAGATTGTCGTCGAATTGATGTGAATTAAGAAAAAGAAAAAAAATTCCAATAACACTAAACTACAATTAATAATAATTATTAATCCAATAAATATTTTTCTTTGAGTCATTTCTTCAACAGATAACAACCGCCTATATTCACCCTTATTCAATAACTATAATCGTACATCGTAATCGGTAAAGAAAAATAATTCACAACAAATTCCTTTGTTTCGAATGTTTTAATAACTCGTAATGCTTGTACGCATGGGTTGTTTTCTCTGATCACGGAATATTAATTAGCTACCGCAATTTAAAATATCCTGCAGTACACCCATAAAACGTTTGTAATAACGGGAGAACGACGCACGGTATATAAGTTTAATATATTTGTGTGTACGAGTGTGCGCGCAAAATTGTTTTCTCCCTCCGCGGTCTCTGCGTCGTTTGTATTATTATTTTTTTATTGATTGCCCATTTAGGCAGCGGCAGCGGCGGGCGGCGATGCGGTATATTAGCTAAACGAGGTAGATTGGAAGGCGTGTTCGGGTCCGTCTGTTTAATGTACGCGACGGGGGAGCGACTGGGATGGCGGACGAGGGAGTAATTACACGGGATTAGATTTTATTTTATTTTTTTTATACAAACGTATTACACACGTATAATTCCTTCACGCATCCCCTTGCATTCTGCCCGATCACGTAATATTACCAAGACGGCTTCGCGATCGACCGCGGTCAGGTGTGTGTTTAGTACGTCGCGGTATGTGTATATTATACTTATTATTTTATTGGAAGACGCACTACATAATAGGTCCCCGTGTCAGAAGCGGTTTTCCTAAAACGTCAAGTTAACACACCCTAATTCGACGCGATAATTATATATTATATTTATATTTGTGTATATATATATGTATATACCTGTACGTATGATGTAGGTTTGATTATGTACCAGCAGATATATAGATACGTTTCCACCCCTCGGTGGATTTACGACTCCGCGCCGAATACTCAGAAATCGTTTTCAATAGCCACGTTCATTGGATAATAATTACGTCGATCCAGGCATAATGTAACGGGCGAAACGTAAAAATATGAATAAATCCTGACAGAAACGGTCGCACGCTGTTTTATTGTTGTCGTTTTGAATTCTCGGTATACCCGAAAAGAATCTCAGTTAGTAGTGATGTTAATACCGTATACATATGTATATGTAGTATACAATATGTGCGCTTCAACGAATGGTATAATGCTCCGAACAACCGAACAATAGTCTCTTTATTTTTACTACGTATCGCGGTGACAATGAAAACATAAAGCAAACGCGAAATAAAGTTTCGTCTAACTGGAGTTTCCAATCTTGATAGAGTTAAATATTCGGTGAGTTTGCTTTAGAACGATTCAAAATGTAATTCGGTGCAATCTATGAGCGTTGAATTTCTTTTTAAAGCTACAGGTCAGTTTTATTATTACAAACATTTGATGGTAAACTTTTTTTAAACAGAATACTTGTGAAAACGATTAACTTGGCACGCAAAAACCTTTTAAACTGTACTTATCGAAAAATCCTTAAGAAAGGATAAACGTCTAATAATGAAAAAAAAAAACTTAAGAGTTGAAATAGCCTCCACATTGGAACTCTTATGAACTATAATAATATATACGTTTAATTGACATTTTTTTACTTTTTTTTTTTATTGCACGAAGTTTAACTACACGTCTTCCACTGCTACTTAAAAACTTAATCATAGGAAAACAGTGGCGTATTTAGGAATTTTGCTAGGGGGGGGATGAAATATATAATAATTAATAATACACGCATAAAGTCATAAATACGTACATTATATACTTTCTTAAAATCTTTTTTTCTAAGCAGATATACTTAAAAGTAATATCATACTTGAGAAATACAGAAAATGGCAAAACTACCTATATACTACCTATATAAAAAAAAAAGGTCAAGGGGGGGATCCATCCCCCATATCCCCACCGTAAATACGCCACTGTAGGAAAAGATAAGAAATGATAAACGTATCGTTGTTAAACTCATTTCGTTCGGAATATTAATTCAACCCCTAAATATTTTATTATACCTTTAACAATAATTTCCCATTCTCTTTGATTTGCGATTTCGTTATGGATACATGTGTGTACTACATTCATAACTGCATAAAGTTATGATAAAAATGTTTGCTTAGAAATTAATTGTGGATAGGGAAACATCTCGCTCTCTACCTCACTCGGTGGTTCGATTATAAATAACGTATATTCCTATAATAACGCTTAGTTATGTACAAAAAACAAAACGAAGAAATATATATGTGTAAGCTTGTATACAATGTGTGTGTGTGTGTGTGTGTGTCTATATAATATGGTAAATAATGAATACATACACATAAAAGTGTACACACATCACGGCACGAACCGGTTCCAGTCGTGTTTCTCAGTGCATTATCGACGAAATTAGTACCGATTAGAATACCAATTTAATTGACAACAACAAGGCGCAAAACCGGTCTCATTTATATTAATCGCGCGATTATTAAGGAAGTGGCGCATACGCGTTCATATATATATATTATTATCATCATTATTATTATTATTATTATTGTTGAAACATGCACCCTTTTCTCCTCCACAGACTTTTTATTATTATTGCTATACGTCTGTGATACACGTCTCGCAGGTCGCTGAGCAACCTGTGTATATTATACCGCACGATTCAACACCACGCACATAATACGATGCATTATACCACCTCTATTCGAAGTCCAGATACGTTAACAATACGGGAGCTTGGCAATTGGAATCAGCAATGCAACATTTGCTGGTGATACTGTGGTTTGTGATTTGTATGAAAATTTGAACCAAACGCTTTATTAGTTTATTTTATAGTCTGGACAATTATAAAATTATCATTTTTCAAAAAAAAATATTTATTTATATTCTATTGGGATGCACGGAAAACTTAATAACACGAATAAGACAACCAATGTTAAATTGTGCCCAAAAATGTTGGTACATTATTTGATGGATTTATACATACAAAAAAAAAAAATAATAATAATTATAATCATAAAACATGTTCTTAAAAGTATGAAAATATGCATCGAAAATGGCCCGAAAATTACATATAAAACAGCATTTTCTAATGTAAACTGTATGATAAAATATTAATATTGGTAAAACAGTTGCACAATTTAAAAACGATTAAGATCATTGATTTTCCTAAAATGAAACATAAAATTGAAATTAAAAGTATTCTGTAAAATATAGGTATAATATTTTATGTACATTTAGAAAAAATATTCAATATATCTATATGTGTGTGTGTGTGTGTGTGTGTTACTAGCAGTTTGTATAATTCAAATATTATATAAAATGCCCATTGATTTTATGTAAAGTATTAAAAAATGAATTTCTTTGTAAATTGTCTAGACATTATATATTTTTATTTTATAAAATGTAAACAATATGTTAAAATAATGTCAGTGTGTGTAATATTATATTTTTAATTATTATAGCAATAATCAATTTAATTTTTTTTACCACTATGTTAAAATACAAATGAATTATTTTTTATGGCAAGATTTATTGTTACAGCAAGTTAAACTAGAATGGTAACAAGATTTACAAAACGCTTTGTTTTTTATGCAAAAACATTTTTTACTTTAGCACCTTGTTTTACATGTATGTTTTGTAAATTTTACATGTAAAACAAGGTACCAAAAAAGACAGTGAACAATGTTTTATAAATCTTTGTCCACTTTCGGTCGATTGCTGAGTACCAAAAGTTCGTATTGCTATATATTCTTTTGATATTTCGTCGTAATTCAAAAGGTTTTTTTTTTTAACTAACCGTGAATTGTGACCTAGCTACCTGTGACCTAATACCTACTAGCTAATTGTGACCTGTTTCAAAGTTCCATTCCTGATAACCAACCGATAGAAACCATCATCTAGAAAAACTTAATTTATGATTAAGCCTATACAATCTTTTAAGTTTGAATTTTTAACTCAGCAACAACTGTTAGTATATTGCGATCGTCTAAACCAAAGGCCGGCAGGTAATTTCCATTAGAGCCCAGAAGATTAAAACAATACATTTAATGGATTCCAAGGGAGAAAATCATTTTGTTACAAGACATTTAGTCAAATAAAATCAAACAATTACGCCAAATCATATGAAAAAATATTCCTTTTATTTCGCAAATAATTATAAAAATTATTTTAAAAAAAATGTAATCAATGCATTCAAGTAAGATACGTTGATGGTCCAGATATCTGCCTTCCGTAGGCCGTCGGTTACGGACCGCCAATCTAAACGGTCTTCATCGATTTCTGGCATTGGGATCCGAACCATTGAACCGTCCTGTCGTCTGGAAGAAGTTTTTTCTCTGACAGATTTTTCATCTTAACAGCTTGTAAATGATAATTTACTCTTAGGTTTTTTTTGTAACTCAGAGCTACGAGGATTTTTTTTTTTTATTGTGTTTGATGACCGTTCGTGCTAAAAGTGAATTTATTAATTTATCGTATCAGATAACATGGTATTGCTTTTATCTGTATTTATTTTTTTTAGATTATAATTAATTATACTCGTAGAACGATTCATATTAACTGATAAGCGTCAAAGTTATACACCGTATTGAAAACAATTTGAACACAATACAACTGACGAATTATTATTGCATTATTATGGTAGGTACGTCACTTCTACCGTCTGTAAGTATTTCTAATGTGAACGACAACGCAGCCCCCCGTATCATTATCGGTCAACGGCTACGCGGTCACAAGAATATATTGCCTAATTCTGATTGTACACAATGACTAGGGAATGTGTATTTCATGTAATTTTCCTGGTAATATCATTAATTTTATAAAATGTCTGAATTGTACTCGCAACCGTAAAATGCATCTTAGAACCGTAAAAATATAATAAAAATTTTTTTACCATATTGCATACGAGTCTGCAATGAAGTACCACATTTTATGTCTTTGCCGTCCTTGTCATCATATGTAGCACATAACTATATATAGATTATATTTATAGGATAATTTATAAAAAATAAAGACACGATTGCTATTAGTAATATTAGTATACTTCTTCTTCTTCTTCTTCTTCTTCTTCTTCTGCCTCGTCTTTCTCCCAACTATTTGGGGTCGGCCACCCTTGTCCTACACCTCCACTCGGTCAATCACATCTCCTCTGCACACACCGACAGCCCTCATGTCATTCTCCAATGTCTCCAGCCATCTCTTTTTTGGTCTTCTTCTTTTCCCTTCAACTTTATAGTAATATTAGTATACAATTTATTTTATTTTATATATATATATATATATATATATATATATATATATATATATATATATATATATATATATAATATTATATTATAATCTTACATATTATATTATAAATATTATAAAAATATATAAATATTTGAATGTTGCTAAGAGATGTTGCTAAGGAATGATATGTAACGCTTTTTCGGTAACGCTTTTCGATTCTATGTGCCAAAGAAAAGACATAAAATGTCAAAAAGCTATAATATATTAATAAACGTGTTCAAAATGTTGATGAAAAACATTGTTACAACCGTTCAAAAGAAAAAAAAAACATGCAAATATATATGAATCCTAGTTATGACTATAAAAAGTAAAAAAAAAAAATAATAATATTGTAATCAATAAACATAAAAAAAAATTTATAAAATAAACTGTCCAGATATAAAATATGAATAGTTGATGTTTATAATATTTTTTTTTATAGGCAATTATTTTCCAATAGGGTCAACTTTCTGGTCTAGAAGGTAATCTGTATGAATATTTTTAAAAACAAAACACTTTTTTAGTATCATTATGTCCCAAGTATAGAAATACATTTTACATGTATCAATGTGATTTCTATTAAGTACCAGATTTGAAAATCACTCTTATGCGCAATATAATGCAATGAACACACAAATTTAATGTATGGTTTGTATGATTAATAGCATGATTTTATCAAGACGATTTTTATTTTTTAAACTAGTTATGTTGAAACTATAATGAGAGCGAATGACGTTATAAAGTGTATGAACAATATATAATGCATACATTATGTACTTATACTTAATAAATGACTATTTTTAATATCTTACTTTTCAATTAATTTAATGTAATTTATAAAAAAAAAAAAAGAAATTGTTATAGAATAAATATTGTTATTATTGTTTATTTCTTTGAAAAGATAATGGAAAATAAACTCAACTGAACTAGTTCGTTTTGCGGATCCACGAGTTAATAATTTACAATATGCTAATATTCTAGAATTAAAGTAGATATAAAATATTTAAAGTTCTATGTTTTGTTAATATAAATTTAATTACCCATCGTATTCTGTTCAGCAGTCATAGTTGTGGGAGATACTGTGTCACTAAATAATTTTTAACGAGTACGATACTGCGTAGTGATGAACCCGCGGAATTCCGAACAGTATTAAAAGTATAACCGATTACCTCGATGATGCTGCGTGTCAAAAAACTTTAAAAATACGTACGATAATAATATATTCGTCGCAAAGTAAAACCATTAGTTCAGTGTTTATCGTCTGGAAGATCTATCGCCGATTACATGGCGTGCGTACGGGTATAACATAACAAGCGTCGTTGGGGCGGAAAAAAATTGCTCTCGTGACCGCAAACGATTATTGTTTTTGACCGTTGCGCGCGCGACGTGAAAGTATATCACATTATCATTATATTATAGGTATGACTGTTAGCTTACTCGTACGGTTATTCATTACAGCAGGTGTTAACTGTTTTCAGACGTATAGAATAACACGATTTTATCAAGACGATTTTTATTTTTTAAACTAGTCGTGTTGAAACTATAATGCGGTTATAATATGTATGACATCGATTCTTGTTTTTCACATACTCAATCATCGATAGAGAAAATTAATCAAAAATCATTAGTAATTTTGTCTGCAATGATTATATTTCATACATATGCCGTCTCAAATATCTGAATGTTTCTGGTGCATTATTGATGTGCTTAAAATAGTAATACATCACTATTTCATGAATTTGAAATATCTTTTCGACCGTTCACGCATAGGATTGATTGCAATGAATTTGATTAATTAACTATGTATATATGTTATGCTTCGTCTAGGCTTCAATAATAAAATAAAAATTACTGGTTCCTAGTTAAAGCTATAACGAGTAGATAGTTTTACTTATATGGTGTAAAGAACCATCTAAATAAGGATTTCTACAAACAGCAGATGTAACTTGTAGAATACACTTGTATATATCATTTTTTTAAATGAATTGACTCATCATTATAGTTGCATCAATATTATATAATATGATAAATTGATACTCTAGATGGGATGAATATTGTTACAGTATAACAGTTCGGTGTAGAAATCGAGAAATTTATCTCTTAATCTAGTCTTATAGAAAACCGTCCGGACCAATAACAAACGAGTGTTATGCTAATGTGTATAATAACAATAATAATATAAGCACATTTAGGAAAGCGGAGAAGCGTCAGGAATGGAAAATTGCTGCCAACCAGCCTAAGGGCTGTTAACAAAAGAAGAAAGAAGAGAAACACATGTACGCAGTATATAATATTTATGATGTAGGTGTAATGTATTATCATTTCGATAAAATACAAACCTTTAGCATTAAATTTATCGTTTGCAAGGCTTAGACGTGCGAGTCGCATTTTAGATTTTAAACGACCGACGCATTGAATTTATCCGAAATTCCAAAACAGTAGCGTCGATTCGTGCATAAAAATGTGGTAAATCGATCCATGTGAAAATGTGCTAAACGGTAGACACAGCCTCTTAGTGCACACACGCATACACGCGCGCTTTGCGAAATGTATTCAGGCTCGGCTTTGTACGAATGACAGTTAAATCGGAGCTGTTGTTGTCCTTGCTCGGTTGTTCTATAGCTATAAGGAGGAACACCACACCGTACGAGTCAATCTGTCATTCCTTTTTTTCCCCCCTCTGCATTAAGGATTTCCACTTCCTATTACTGCAATCAATGGTTAGGCCGCATCACCGCCGGGTAATCGTTTTCCTGGTCACGCGTGCACGCGTATTTGTGTGTACGTTGTATACGAGTTTCAGTTGTCGCGCGATAACTCTATTTATTTTCATTAGCGTTATCGTCTTTTACAACTTCACACCTGTGTAAGGTCGCCGCGAGACGTTGATCAACACATCCATCGAATTTTTTTTTCCTTTCTTCCTTGTACGGTTCAATTCAGTTTAAGAACAAGAACCAACCTCTCGGTGTAATAAATGTTACATCGACTGTCTGACCGAGTATCCATTATCCAACGCGTGTTCTAAATACGAGAGTCTGCGCATACCACAATAATGTTATTATAGTACGAATTGGGTACGGTTATTTATTCGATCATTAATAAGTTCAACTCGTGCCGTTTATTTAGGTACACAATAATGTGATGTTTAACAGTAGCACAAGCAAATAAACGAAATCGTATGCGTCACGTTATTAGACTGTGTAATTCCTCTCCCCCCTGCATTCGTCGACAGCCGATATGGTAAAAGCACGCGATCACCATTGATTTTCAACGGCCGGAATACTATCAACCGTAATTGATGTATCGGTTGTAATATATGTATAAACCGAATATATAATATTATTTTGCACAATCGGTACTCAATTATGCGATAATGTATGTCGACAGTCAATACCACGTGCATGTACGTGCGTGACGGCCGTTTATAGTAAACACAGTTATCCGGTTAAAGGGTTAACGATGTACTTCACAAAAGAGACCTTTACAATGTTACGCGTACGGCATGTGTTCGAGTGACGTGCGGTGTACCTTAATACGCGTATAAATACATGTAACATATCGTAAATGGTCGTTGTCGTCGGCGAAAACCGGTCGTTTGATGAAAACCGATCGAGTTAAAACGCGCTGTCGATCAACAATCGTCCATCGGCCCGGGGGACAGTATTTAATAGCAATAGCATTAGTCGGTAGGTGTTGGTGTTTTCGGTGCACATCAATTGCGTCCTGAAATCCTTTTTCCACGTGAACCGCTTCCCGGGTCTTTTGGAGTTGCGACCCAAAGCGAAGGAAATATTTTCCTTCCCATTTTATACGGATTCAGGACCGTCAATAGCAAATCATTGCTGTCGGTGGGTTAAAATATTGTTTATCGGCCATCTTCGTGATTTTCTCGTGCAGCCGTTTTGATAAAGCTGGACGCGATTCGCTTGTGTTTTCGCGCATCGTGCCCGCGTCGTTCATATTGCATACGGGTACATAAATAAACACGTATTGTACAACCGTTCGTTAAATGCACCGTGCAGTTCCTCGCGGGGAGACCGTCCGATTACCGATACCCGTGTCGTAAATCTCTCCAGCGATTGCCGAGAAAATACGAATCGAAAGGATAAAACGTTTTTTTTTTTTTTATGTACAATATAGCTTCGTACAAACAGCGCACAATGTACTCGTGGCTTATTTCCCCGCAAGTTCACGCCAAGCTGCCGAGCTGCCCGCGCACACGTTGTCTCGCTCGTGCATGTTCACGTGGCACATATTTGTACGCACTTAATATACGCGTATACACACACACACGTGCACGGTACTCGGTTATAGGTTTATTATTATAACTACCTGTCAACCGATATAATTTACTCAAGCACGACTCGTTTCGGATTTGATAAATGGCCTACGCTCGTATTCGTATTATTAGCAGATGGATATCGCGTCTTCGCGTACACATACACGCACGCACCTGTATTGTACGGCCAATCCGGTGTGTACACAAACGCACAACCCATACATCGAAAATCCCATCGAACGAGTATATTATGTGGAAGAGATGCGCATACGATCGGTACACGCGACATCGTGTACGTGTACACGCCGCAGCCGCATTACAATATCCTGTCGCGCGGTAACGACGCCCATCGCGCGCACGGTCGGGCCCGGTAACATTATTTCGTTTCTCGTTTGTCATCGTTAAACGTTTCTGTTGCCACAGTAAAAACGCGAGAGAGAGAAAACGGCGAAAAACGCGTGGGAGGAGAAGACGGTTACGGGTTTCGTGTTTTTTAACCGTGCACGCGCGCGCACATTATTAACATTTATATTGGTTTGTACGAAAACGTATTTTTAATGAGACGCACCGCCGCCGCAGCCACAAAACCAATACGTAATAATAATAATATAATATAACCCGCACTCTAAAGGATAGATGTGCGCACTGTGCCACGCTGCATGCATACACGTAATAATAATAATAATAGTAATATATATACCGTGATGTTTATAACGTGTTCCGGCGTTTTCCAGGCACTTACTACACACTGTCGGTGGTAAATCACCGGCCAATTATCTCTTTCGCTCCGGGGCAAACACTCTTTTATTGCCTGGTGCGCTCGCTATTGCGTGCGCGCGCGCGCCGAGCCGCGAACGAGAAGGACGAAAACGCGCCTTGAGTTAGTTATATTACCGCTATAAACGTGCACGGGTGGGCGAGTGTGGGGAGGAGGTTCACGAAGGTATGCGCAACGTATGCGCCGTCTTGTTGTTTGTTTTGATCACCCGAGTTCGCAGAATTAACGCTCGTACTGACCGCGGTACCGGACTTCGGAACGGACAACGAGTTTGTGTTTTGCTGCACCGTACACAGGAATACATTGCAACCGAAGACCCGTGTTTCAGTGGCGTCTCGCGCTGTGGTTCACGTGCACCCGTGAACCGCCCGAAAGAAATCATGTACGCGAAACTATTGGACTCCCGCAGTAGATTACGATTGGTCATTAGTTATGCACGCAGGCTGGCAATCAACAAAAATGTTTGTAAAAAAAAAAAAAAAAATGCACATCTTTTCGCGTTGAGAAGTACGCGTCCATTAGCGATTTCATACAAGTGGAGCACACGTTCGTTGCGCCCTTACGAAAATTAGCTTCATGCGTAGACACGTCGGTAGTAATACATGGCAGTTCGGGGCACAATCGATGTGCGCACCGGACTTAATTCCAAGAACCACGTCCATCGTGACAATAAAAATGTTATGTTCATGTTTCGTACTTGATAAGTTAAATTCTTCCGATTTATTTTTATTTTACCGTGACGAAAATCTTGTAGAGCTTAAAATAATTAAACGCACGTACCTATGAAAAAATTAAAAACTTTTTGCCCGCCTATGTATACACGGGTATCCTACAAATTATTGTTGCACCACCACCTTGTGTGAACTTCATGAGTCGCCACTGCCCACAATACTTTTGGACCCCGTCCCAACAAAACGTGTAGGCACACTTAATGAATTGTAACGCGTAAATTGACATCGTTTTAATTTTTTTTTTTTATTATTCAATACTGTGGCCGATGAAGTCCCGATGAACAGAATCCATTGTTCTCTGACGGTTTGTACTTTTGCAGCCAGTCGTAGCTGTAACGTTGTAACGATGAGTTTTCGCGTGTAGAACGTTCTGTTATTTTTTCTATTACGAAAAGTTTGTTTTTTTACCGAGTGTTTTAGAATAAACTCGAGGAACAACGTGTTCTGTTCTCATTTCTCCGCCGGAAAATCTTATACTCACGTTTGCACTCGATGGGAACGAACGCGTCGACCGCGCGCCGCAATACGATACGTAGGCGATTTTTCGTTTCCCGGTTTCAATCGAAACGGTGTACTTGCGCTACGAACGCGTCGTCGTCGACTAGTTACGATCGACATTATTGTTGCAACACTTTTCCGTACAACAGACTTAACGTTCACATCCATAAAACGGACCGCGGCAGATGTTCGACCTGCCGAACGGAATAACGCCCCGGAGAGGGCGCGTTACAAGGGTGTACCGATTTCATCGATCAAGTGTGAATTCAGCCTCGGGCCACGACTCGCGCGCACCACGGTCACCTGCCGTCTCCACACCCATGAAGTCGCGTAACCGTACGCGACGCGGCGCACGTTATCACGTGTAACGATGACGCGCGTTTTCCCTCCTAGGGCGATCATTACGATACAATGAATATATATATATATATATGGTACGCGCATTGCATCAAATACGAAGTGTTCGGTTTTCGTGGCGGTAGATAGGTGAGTAGGTGGCGTACACCCTTAAATTCCTCGGGCACCGAGAACGATGTTTCATAAACGCTGTACGCGAAGAAAACGGTAAGAACGATAGGCATCGCTGACGTGCTTGAAATATGTTCACGTGCGATTCGTGGTCGGAACGGTAAACGATTGGGAAACGATGTTCAACTTGTTTCTTTTGCACCCGCACGTTTACAATGTCCCGTTTTCCGGGAAATTTCACCGAAACGTCGTCGATTTTATCGTTTTCCCTTTTTATCATTACTATCACCAGACCGTTACTTACAAGTGGACATAGCAGTGTGTGCTACACTCTACAGTAGACATAATATTTTAGTTATTGCCAATTGGGTTTTTGGACTTCATAGTTGTCTAGTTTTATACGTGGGCGTACACCGTTTGGGCGAGTCGACCCAAAATATAGTCTGTTTGGGCGAGGATTATTTAACTAAAAATACCGTTTGGGTGGTATAAAAATTTACATTCAACAATTAATTAAACAAAATTATATAAAATATAAATAATTAACAATAAGTTATATTTAAAAAATATATTAATATGAATATTGATAATATTATTATATACATTCTAAAACTATATAAGTAGTTAGTAATCTACAGTCAAACAATTATAAATACAATTACTTGTAATATAATTACCTAGTATATTTTAAAATAATCTATTGGCTTTGTATGAAAATGCTCATAATATACATTCAATAATTAATTGAACAAAATCATATAAAATATAAATAATTAATAATAAGTTCTGTTTAAAAAAAATATTGAAATGGATATTAATAATATTATTATTTATAAGTAGGAAATAATCTACAGTCAAAAAATTAAAATAATAAAATAAAATTACAGATAATATAATTATTAGTAGTTTTTAAAGCAATCTATTGGCCTGATATATTAAACCTAGACATTTTATGTATTCTTATTAATTAATTTAAGATTAATAATGATTAGCAATAATATCATCCGTATCTGTCATCAGGTTTTTACCTCGCACAGGTAAAAATAATTTCACTCGCTCAAATGGTACGTATGATAGTCGCCCAAACGGACTATTATTTTTTTGGTCAAAATTATTACCTTCGCCCAAACGACAACCGCCCTTATACGTTTTATACTGTCATGTCATGCTCTTACTCTCTTTCTTACGTTGTTGTTGTTTAGTTGTCCGTAATAGTTTTATTTCTACATATTTCCACAATGCATACATTTTTAATAAAAGTAAGTGTTAAGTACTACCATTTGATTGTCACTCATTGACACTCTTTGAGTTGTGAAACATTAATTTTCATATGTTCCTCAATTTAAATCAAGTACATTTTAACACCCCTAAAATATAATTTGCAGTTTTAATTTCCGTTTGTTCATAAGCAACCATGCGCTTGCATAATCCTCTGGGGCAAAAGATTTTTTCAGAGCGCATAATATGGACAAAGTTTCGAAAACCAACACTTTTGGGAAAGAAAAACTAACAAAAATTTTAATTTTGTTTACAGTAATGAATTCATGTACTAATTATACATATTTTTATTTAATTTATATTATGTATTATTGGTTGAAGAAGACTATAAGCATCGGTAATAGTTTATATTTTTTATTTAGATTTGAGACTGTGTGTAGTACGAAAATTTGGTTATTTTAGGTACTGGTGCAAACATACCGATAGCTAAAGTCGAGTGAAAGAAAAAACAATAACAATATTCTCGCGGACTTAATCGTGGAAAACAATGTCACTCTATTAATTAATAATTTGTATTCGTAATACCGTCGTTTGCGTGACACCGGGATTCACTACATTTCAGTGTTGATTTTTTGAGTGAAACATCAAAAACCTGAATAATGCGACTGTCCCTTTGTACAGCGTGTATTGTTGTTATTATGGCGTACGAATTTTATCCGTTCGAAATATTTTCAGCACTTACGTGTAAACATCTACAATCGGTTTCAAATACCGATCACAGTTTACGGCGTATACATACACGAAAAATGGACGTAAAACAACCGTTGTAAATATATGTATATTGTACACGATGACGGGGAGGACGTTTTGAGTTAAATAATACGTTAGGTTCATGATAAAACTGATTCCATATTGTTATATAATAAAGATACGTGAAACATACGCGTACGACTTGAAACAACAAACCATAGATAATGTGATGTTTGTCTATATATTGTGATTAGCTTATAGTACATAAATATCGTATAGATGGTTCGTCATGAGTGCTGTTATTTTTCGAAAACCATTGGAACGATCTAAAAACTGTTTAAACCATAAAGTACCGCAAATCGTTGAAATTCCCACCTGTACCGAACCATGTGACCTATTTTAATGTACGTTGATACTTACTGCCCCCCTAAAAAAAAAAAAAAAAGAAAAAAACCACCACAATTGTGTGATCATTAATTCCTCACAATGCAGCGTCTGTATTCATTATTTATGTTGCCGTTGTCATAAAATGCATTTAGCTTTATTGCGACGAAATTAAATTGTGCGATCCCTGGTTTTCTAAGGGGAAGGGGATGAAGAATTTACCCCAGCGTTCACCCCTCGAACGGGCAACACTAAGATGTTCTAGAAGTAATTGAATAATTATTTCTTTACCGACGTCGCGACCTCGCCATTCGTTATCCTAAATTATAATAATAACACCGCGTCTTCGAGCGTATTAATCATGCGAAAAGCTATATCGTCCTCGTCGCCTCGAACAGGATACGAACGTCGAAAAGCATTGAAATACATACAAGTGTATAATTTTTTATTTTTTATTTCTATTTTACGCACTGATCAGACACGACCGCGATTATACACGACCGTTGCTCGAGGGCGTCGTCTTAAAGGAAAAAAAAACGTATACACCGCCGTTGATATAATTAAATAATTCGAATATATATTGTAGGTACATAAATAGCGGTTGTTTGTTGTGTATTTTTATTCCCACCAATGACACACAATAGTATATATATATATATATATTTATACATACTTAACGCTCGGAAGAAAAAAAAAACCAAAACAATATTTACCATTTCAAATGCGTATTTACGTGGTTATAATTACACGGTTGTATATTATACACGTTCTAATATTAATAATAATAATAATATTATGAGGCGATTTATGTCCCGACGACTCGTCGCGGTTGGTTTTTTCTCCGTGCGAGGTCCATAAATTAACCGCGTGCATACCTGTATAAAAGACAGGAGGTATATTATGTATACGCGTATGCAATCGATGATAATTATCATCGATATCATGCGCCAGAGAAATACATGTACACACATTTATCAGTCAAATATACACAAACACAATATCGGTACGTTGTAATTAATTCGTCGACCTACCTTCGTATATAATTAAATACTTAAACCGATGACAACAACAACAATAATAATAATAATAATAATAATAATAATAGTAATACAAGTTTACAGTTACATTATTGATGTGCATAATGAGTACAAATGAGTTGTATGTGTGTGTCTAATTAGTGATATATGTATTTATATATGTATTTGAAACATTTAAATACCACTCACTCACTGATCTCTATATCTCAAAAACCACAACACGGATGTACTTGCAACTCGACGTAGCGGATCCTCTAATACTTTAAATGTGCTGTAAGAAAGGATTTTTTGACACTCACGTTCTTAAGGGTCGAAACAGTTATATGCTGAATGTATACATTTTTATAATGATGGTTCGGTGTTACTAACACGGACAGGCCCAAATCGTATTTTTATGATACATAATAGACGGACAGAGTCTGTAGACAGTCTAAATCTCTATGCTTACACGCGTTGGTTACTCGGCGTGATCTGTAATGATTTCATTGCGAGTGTATAAAAGACGTATTTTCAGAGGAGGGGAAGAAAGTATACCGTCATGAGTATGGTTAGCCAATTACGACATCGGAAACGAAATCGTACAAAAGAAACAACGTTTATTCGATTACAACGCGCGTTCCGATCACGGAAACGATTTCGTCTTTTAGAACAACATTATTTTCGAAATCCAATACCTTATCATCGTCGGTACAGGTACACCGAGTTGTACTAACACCTTCAAAGGCAAAGGATATAAGTTGAAATACGTACGTAGATGTACCGACCGCGGCGTACATATGCCTTTTGTATAGGTTATATTATTATAATGTACGAAAAGAAAAAAAAAATCAAAATGCGCTGTAGATCCGCTGTGCGGCTAGATAGGGATGGAAAAGATAAAAGTAGAAACAGAGAGAAACAGAGAGAAACAGAGAGAGAGAGAGAGAGAAAAGGAATACACACAAATGATAGGTTTAGCCGTGATTGCATTGCGCATTTCAACGTGTCATTAGCATAATATACGATGTGTTTTATTCCGACCAATGAAATTGATAAATTATACCGTTGCTGCTGGAGTTGCCCGTCGCCGTCCTTTTACACGCATATGACGCCGTTGTTATGTATTAAGGTATATACGATGGATTACGAGATAATTTTTGTTGAGGAATTTAGACTTTTAGATGTTTTTTTTATTTTATTTCTCGTCCGTCAAACAATAATTATCGCGTGTAATCATTGCCATTTTATGTACGTACATATTCCTATACATATTTATACAAACGTAGTAAGTAATAACGTTTTATATGTGTACACGATGAGGCTGTATAATACGTACCAAAAATAATATCATATAGGTGGTATAGAGAAGGACAATCCGCCTCTGCGTCACGTTGTTGTATTCAAAACGCCCTCCACAATAATAATAACGCGTGTAAATATACAGAGTATAATAATATTATATTGTACACATATACCAGGTACCCACCGCTCGCCGGTTAATATACCTATACTCTCTTGTTAACACGACCTCTTGTAAGAACAAGAGACGTTATATTCCTTTTCGTTTGTTTTTTTTTTTTTTTACGTTTGAAAACGCGAATTATCCTATTATTATTATTATTATTATTATTATTCTGCAGTGCATACGGTTTTATGCGTCGAAACGCAAGTTTTTTTTTTTAGTACTTTAATACTATAATATACTGAACTACTAATGTTTTTTGTTTTTTCTGCAGACAAAAAAATAAGTATAAAAATCTTCAAGGGCTCTGCGTCCAATACATTCTGAGAAACGTAACGCGTAAATATTATTGGCATATATTGCCTAAATATTATAGATGAATGTGCGCCTATGTATTTATAAACTATCTATAGTTAATAGTTATTAATCCCAGCTTTTGAAGACATTTTAGATTTTAAAGCTTAAAAAATCGATATTTTATGAAATTTCGATACGTTACAAACTTCACATTTTATAGGTATGACAAACGTTTATTATGATATTATTTTCAAAACGCATTTTTTTTTACATAAAAACGAGGCCAGCATTATCATGACAACTTGCGTCTTGCAAAGAACTATGTTTGTTATGAGCGTTTAATTTTTTGATTATTAAACGCTATTGCAATCCAATGACAAATTCTGTTTTCTAAACGTTAATCTCAACCTCATGAATAAATTCGCCACTATTACGTTTCAATTTTTTTTTCAAAATCGTCTAATTTTCCTAACGAACCGATTACGAATCACAAGGTATTTGAAAATAATTAGAAATTTGACATCGCTGCGCGCTACAGCGCCGTAACTAGAGGTTGACGGAATGGGCAGTCGTCAAGGGCGCAGCAAAGGAAGGGGACGGGTAAGTTTGAGTTCAGATAAAAATTTGTTTCTTTTTCGTATAAAATAAGCGTCAAAATAAAATTGGCCAAGGGCGCTACGGAGGGTAATTACGGTATTAATGCGCCATATTTAAATTAAAGAAAATTTCAAATATTATTTAACATTAATTATACGATTCTTGACAGAATTAAAAAACATCATGTTGAAACTAAATAGTTCGGTCATACATTTGATAACCTAAACAACGGTGTACATCGCGTTATACCTAGGTAGGACCTATACCGAGTATGTTTTCAAACAACAAAAGGCTAGTTTTCGGTTAGTCATGTGACACAGTATAGGTCTTATCCGCAAGAACGCCTGAACGCGTGACTTTTTTGTTACGTTTTGATTCGTTGATTCGAACACTGTATACCGTCGCCAACAATGCGATTGTTACTATGACGCAAAGTCTCAACCGATCAGATACAAACGATTAATATGACACGCGGACGATCAGAAAATCGATGTCTATGCATACTTATACTACACGTAGTGTCTAATCTGCAAAAACATAAAAGTTCGGTATACAGTGTTGGGCATTATCTAGAAAAATAATTAATTATTTTTTATCGTATCTAGATAGTCGAAGAAATAATTATTTGTTGCGTTATACTTGATAAAAAAAAGTTTTATCTAATGATATTTATCAGATAAATTCATTTTTAGTGATTTCTATTACTGACATAATAATTATTAAGTTAACTTAGTTAAAAATCATCGTAGACTAATATGTAATAACCAGGGCTCGGGACTTATAGCACTTAAAATCATTAAAATAAGCCCTTTAAAAATCACTTAATAACATCATTAAAAGCACTCAAATAAGCATTTAACAAACTTAAATTTAAACAAAAATATTTAATTAAAGAAGAAAAAATGATCTAAAATAGGAAAAATAAGCAATCATTTATAAATTTTCTTTTTACATGAACACAATTAAGTACTAGACATATTTCGAAACTATTTTGAATATAAAATTAAAGATTAAAAAATATTAAAACAAAAAAATGCAATCCATATTATAATTTTTTAGTTAAACAATTAAAAATAAATAACATTTTATATTATAAAAAATGTTTAACTTTGACTTTCGAAATATTTTGTCTTATTGCTTATGGATTTTCCAAAACATTTTGTGAAAAACAAAATGTAAACGATATTTATAAATAGTTAAACAGTTTGGGAAAGGTCAATGGCCTACGTCATCGTTTATAATTAAGAAGCAATATGCAAAAAAAGCAAAAATAATCAGAAAAACAAGAAATAAGGATTTTTTTTAAAAATCATCGAAAAAAGCAAAAAAAAAAAAAAAAACATTTTCAAATTTCATAATTGAACGTGTTATACAATGACATACATATCCATAACTCTCTGCTATAGTTTATGTCAATCAATAAAAATAAGCAAATGCTATAAGTCCCGAGCCCTGGTAATAACTAATAAGTTGTTTTAAGACAAAAAACATTTTTAATTTAATTCATCCTATAATCTTAAATATTATTTGTATTCCCTAATAATTTTTTATCAGACATCATTATTCAATAGGTATTCAGACCATAGACCTTATACTTAGTAAAAGGTCTACTAGTATGACTCAAACGCACCAAACACAAGATATTAGCTTATCTTAGCTTATCGTATAATGGCATTGTGTGTGGGCCTCCGTTTTTGTATAATATACATTATACTATTGTCATATTTTTCAAACATTAACCATGACTCTAGGTTCAATTATATAGGTCGTTCATAGTCATCAATTATATATTCGTCCGTAATGAAGTAGTAACGATACCAAAAAATATTATCCACAGAAATATATCAGCACAAAACACATTATGCTTTTTTTTCTTTCAATTAACCCCATCCACCCGACTATGGTCGTCATTTCTCTCCTTCTATATGTTGCCATTTTTCAGTGATCATTATTCATCATTCATCAATCATTATTTTAAGTTATTACTTGTCGCTTAGTTTTTAGTTTTCTATTTACAAATCTGCAATCGAATTAAATCATAAAAAATAAAAATCAATCTAAGACGATGAACAAAATCGTACTAATTACTAGAACAGATAAATGAAACGATGTGTTTGATCTATTTGGTAGAAAGTTTTTCAAAATCGTGAAAAATGATGAACAAATGGCAGCCCGATGTCAATATTGTACTAAGGCGATTAGAAGACAATAATGATCGACTAGAATTTTTTTAAGTCACATTATATTAAGTGCATTGATTAATTATTTAACCCATTTAAAACTATAATTCGATCACCACTAAAGTTAACTATAATTTGATTTAATGCCAATAATTGCATTTTAATATACTTGCTTATGATGCACCTGTAGGCCTATATCATATGAACATAGTTAACAAAAATAAATTAAAACTGTTTAAATCTTTTTTTATCTAGATAATACTCATTTTTATTGTCTTTTTATCTATATCTAGATAAATTTTAAGTTATCTGTGCCCAACACTGATCGTATATGATGGGCTTAGTTCGCATATTTATATATATAAAAATTATACCAATGATTCTTGAGGTGTGCTCTGTGGAGTCGTAGGACTTCACGAGAGTAATCTGGGGACACTTCGAACACATTTAAATTAAATAAATTTCAAATAGTTGTATGATTAGTTAAACTACTACATTTATAAATATATCGCGCACTATACAATGTTTTTAGTACCGTTTTGGGTTAAAACAAGGGTTTATATCATATATCATATGGTTTATATCATACAGGGATCATTATATCAATTAAATCCTTAATGTATTATAAACACGTACGAATTACAAAAAAATTAAAAAGCAAATCGTTGATAGATCATTTTTCACGAGTTGTACGCATTGTTACAATATTGGAACTTTTGATTTTCGGAACTTCGTGGATTTTACATTGCATCTTAAAGGCTGCTCATTTACGAACGAAATAGTTTGAGAACTGCTGATGTACACGAATAAGTGTGAAAAACGTGCTCGACGTTTTTTTTTCTCGATGAACTGGAAATAATTTACGATAATATATAAGGCACAACGAGTTTCACACTCCGAACAGTGTTTTTATTTATATTTACTTATTTATGTGTGTGTGTATGTGAATGCGTACAATTCCTTCCTCCGTAAATAATTGTAATTTGTGTCCCCTTCAAGTGCATGTAGCGAGCTGCAACCTTCGTCGCGCGGGTATACGACGCGTACGGGTTAGATACGAGCCAGCGACAAGTCAGCATGACGTGTTCGGAATATGCCATTTTACAAAATTATTCATTATATTTTATTAACGTTTGTAGAAAAAAAAAAAAGTAACCGTTAAAACACAACGCGACCGTGTTTTTCATAATATGATATATTATAATCGGACACATTAATACGCATATATGGATTATAATATTGTATCGAAAACCGTTTCGCGTATACTATATAAATGTTAATAATAATTAATAATGATTATTGTTTTGACATCGCGTGATTTAAAATTATATCTAATAATAATAATATTTTTACGCGACACTTCCTCTCCACCAGTTCAATATTTTACATAACCGTATGTACGTATGTGCATAAAAAATATGATATTATTATTATAATCATTATCATCGTGTTTTTTTTTTTTTCTTTTTAATTATTTTTGGGTTGACTATTAAGATTAAACGATGTAGTTTTTTTTCTTTTCAACCAACCAAATAGTTATTTTTACGACCTTTTTTGTCCAACCGATAATCGGTTACTTATTATGCGGTATGTTCTTAAAAGCTTGAAAAATGTTTCCACTGTTTCCAGTTCGAGTCATTTTTAATCTTTTGCACTACTCCGAACAGCGTAGTTAAAAATAAATATAAGTTACGTTAATAGTTATATTTAAAGAAAAAGGGAGCGAATAGATACTTTTATACGGATTTATAGTCGGTTTTGAATTAGGTATTTTTATAAGATTTAATAAATTTACAGTGACAGAAATATTCTGTCATCAACGTTTCGCACTGCACAGTTAACGAAATGTATCGTGTATCTTTGAACAAACTTCAGCTAGACGAAAGTAATTTCATCTTATTTCCCCATCATGATGCATATAAATGTGGACAATATTTGCTTACAAAATACATTATACTAATGTTGGAACTTATATTAATAAATCGTATTTAAAAATATTTCAAACATGCGCGTTTGATAACAACGATTTTCACGACATTTTCTCCTCAGAAAAAAAAAAAGGAACAACTTGAAGTCATGATTCTATCGAATGCGGTGCTGGAACGAATTACGTTCTGAAATCCCTTTTCCACGTAAATTGCGTCCCAAAGTGAAAACATTGTTTTCCTTCCAATTTTATACAAACTTAGGACCGTCAATAGCAAATTATTATTGACGGTAAGTTATAAAATATTGTTTTTAGTCGTTGTTATACAATTATAATTCACTTAAAATATATTAAAAAATTAAATACAGATTTAAAAAAAAGTATAAAACTGATGAAAACTTGAACGATGCATTTTCAATAAAATCGAGACGAGTTAATTAGCCATTTTCAAATTTATCGCGTAGTCGTTTAGATAAGGCCGGGACGCAATTCGTGTGTTTGCACATCGATTTTTTTTATTTCGTGACGCGATCCGTGTGCAGCCATCGATTGTTGTTGCGCTGTACTCAACACATAAATGAATATAATGTATTATTAATTCAGGTGCATTACCTTGGCGTATTGTGCACGCGGGCATCGAGAGTCTATATATGTACGCACAATGTTTTTGTCGACCTATTTATCTTGACACTCGATTGTGAAACATCTGAACCGTCTAAACACCGCGTTTTCCATAATACATACAATATTATCTGCACATTGTTGTAGGTAGTATTCTTGACAGACATAACATGTCGGACGGACGTGTAATACGCCGTGGCCGCGAATCATGAAAAAAAAAGAAAAAAAATATCCTGTGTAAAATCTCGTCCTCAGCACGCGACGTCCATAACACCCGCCCGTGAACGTCGGTCGGTTTTCGTACCCGATCGCGTCAGGGCCGTCAAGAGCTTTTGAGGGCCCCGGGACTGATCGGTTCCAGGACCCCTTTCTTTTGTTTGGCCAAGATACATACTACTTGTACGTGCTTCAGTACAATAGAAATATTAAAACGCGTATCTTATGTTACGGCGAACGACGTAACAGAATAGTTTTGTATAAAAAGCCGAGACGACGGGCCCCGGGGCTCTAGCCCTCACTGCCCCACCCACTCGCCGGCCCTGGATCGCGTACACCGAGCAGTGGTAGGCACTCGACTCCCGCGAACCAACAGTCAATACGTACCAGAACCGTGCGCGTTTATGGTACGCAAATGGTTCTGCGCACTCATAATCGATTACATAACTAACGTGATATTTTAGTCGACCGCGTTCGTGTTCGTTTTCGGCGAACACCATTCGGTAAACATAGGTGTTTCGAGTCGAAAAACCCGTTTTCCCGACGCGATATGAAATACGGCACACAATCGTTGAAGACGTTGGTACAATAGTCACCGAAACGGACGTGATACCTACGTTACACACTCCGAGTACGCGCGGCAGCGTACTGGTCGGTTACGCGGGTCGGCCGTGTTACACGTATTATACGTCTCACAGACTATTAATTGGATCCCGGTTTGTTTATCCGTCGGACGCGGTCTTCGGCGACGGACGTCACATCGCAACGATTCAACAGCACTAGCCGTACCCCGGAATGCCCGTATCGGATAGCATAGATCGTATGATACGTTGGACTGTCAGCAGGTCTCCCGCGTCACATATTCACACGCGGGCGACAATCCCCCGGCTGTATGTCCCCTCATTACGCGAGAAGCGGCCACAGCGCTCGGGGAGTCGATCTAAAGTTAGAACATTCCTCGAGCGATGCATCCTTAATACGCGTACGGCTGTCGACCACTGTTTCGAGTGCGTCTCAATATTATAATGCATAACGCTTAATCGTGTACACGTGTATTCCGATATCATGTTACGCATTAAAGCGTGTTTTTTTATTCCCCCTATACGTTTATCCGTCCACTAATGCTGCAGACATTATCGTTCCGGACCACGCAACGATAATGGACGATAAATTACAATCGTGAAATACGTGAACGACACACGATTCGCAAGGGCACTATTGCCGATGAAATAATTTATAAAAATTAGTCGGATATTTTTATGTCTCGCGACGTTTTCGGTTGTTCTATACGTATCTACGCTACCACATACCTACGTTGTGGTTCCCTATTACCGTTTTTCACGAAGTTCGAATTAAAAATATATAAATACGTACTCATATAAATGGCGATCCGTGTGTACGGTCGCATATTACAATATGTGCGATATATTGTGTCATTTTACGTAACCGTATGGAATATATACTGCGTTATAACATTATCGTACTGTCCGACTCGACTTCGTCACGCGGTCCGTACAACATACGAGTACATCACGCTGTGCCGTAAATCTGTTTCGTTACGATTTGTCGTTACAACCGCAGCGGCACACGTGATACGCCCGTATAGACACACTGCACTTTTGACGCTCAAGATCACCATTTCAGAACAAACAATTGTGACGTTTATGTTATAGAGTGTAAATCCAATACAATTCTTTCGAAACACCTCTTTGAATTTCTCTTGAATAGATTATGTGTTTAGGATACATATTTTTTCCTTTCGTGGAACATCGACTCTGGAATTTTTTTTTTTTACAGTCGTAAAAACCACAGTGGTCAGTCGATACATTTCAAATTAATGATGCGAAAAATGTTGTTCTGTTCGGAATTTAATTTTGACGCTTATATAAAAAAAACCAATTTCAATTTAACCCGAATGCACATCTTAACGTTTCCGCGTCTTTTCCCCGCACCCATTTCGATCATCTTTAGTTACGTCGGTAACCAAACACAGTCCCATGGTATGGACCGGAACTCGGAATCGAACATAAACTTCCCAACGTATACGATCTGTGCGACGTGCTTTAGCTACATTGCTGCTGTACGTTAGACGAACAGTGTGTTTCCAGAGTCGCCTTTGGTTATGCAGGATCCCTGGGGTGCACAGAGTTTTGTGGTAAATTTAGAAACAAAAGTACGATAATTATTTAGCATTGCATACTAGATTTCGAATTATAATATTTGGAATTCCAAACGATATTTCTAGACCTACCCCTTTGTTCAAAAACGTATCAACCATAGCATTTAAAATGGAAGTATCCGCATCGGCTCCCGTTTGTCCGTTTACAAGCTGAGGACTATGGTGAGAAGACATTCTCTGTAGGCATGGTTAAAAATGTTGTTGGCATTTAAAATAAAAAAATAGTGTTCTTTTAAAAAAAATTTTCATTTCACTCATTAACGTCCAGCGGGAGCCGATACGGTATCATCTTTTAAAACGTTGAGTTGAATATTATTCAATAGTATTTTTACACCATTACTTATTATTTAAACCCGACGGTCAAACATTTAGTCGAGATGGGTTTCGCCAATATGTTACAACGTAAAGATATAAATTATATTTTTCGAAGCCTCCGTCGGTCGGGGTCTCCGGGATCGTGCCCTACGTACCCTTTAGGGTAAAGACAGAAACACATTTTTAACCTCTCTAACCCGTCAACGAAGTACGTACGTGCACACCAGAAAGGCAAATGGGTGCTCATGCACGCGCACACTCGAGCCCTATCGTGCACGTCCACATGAAGTCGGACGGTAGGCAATGCCTTAGTCAGAAAAATATTTATTTTTTTCTTTTAGGTGGGATGGTCGGATTTCAAATATGTTTTTTGAACAAATTTTTAAATTGTAAACGTGTAATGGACATTTAAAATCATTAAATTCTATTTCGACACCTACACCCTAAGCCTCTCTCACCCGGCCAATGGCTTGGGCGTAAGCACGCTCGGGTACACCCCATCGCAGTGTTCGGTTCGCCCGTCCGAATTCAAAACAGAACATTCCGATATAAAACGCAATGAGTACCGCTGCAGTGCTCCGCATGAAGTTTCTCTTCGGTCCCTCGAGCCTGAGGCGCCGGACCGGGACGACACACGTTTCGAAGGACCGTCTCAGCCCCTCGACACAAGCTCGTTGTTGTTGTTATTTAAATTCTTGATCGTTCTCATAGAACGTTAACGCTGTGGTACGAGTACACCCTTTTTTTTTTCTTGCTAAAATGATTTCTATTATTACTTACAATTGAACACGACGTGTTTCGAAAACCTAACGTGCGCAACGGTCTTGTCGCTCTTCGAAGCAGTGTTATCGAGTGGATTCCTAACTCCAGCCGGATTCTTCTATCGTACTGGATCAGTTAACCCGTGCATATGTTCGAACGGCTGTGTACTGCGTACTTTTTTCCCCATCGATCGCGAAGGAAATTATTTTCACAGAAAAGCATACTACCTTTCAGATCGCAAAGGTTATTGATCGTTTTAACGCGGTATAACATCCGTCGCAATATTCGCGGTAAAGAGAAACGTGTAAGTTCTCCCCCACAAATATAGTTGTAATCACGTCTAATATCCGCGTTCGTCTGTTCGAATTGAAAACCTCGACGGTCAAGCCAAATGTCTACTCTTCCTAAGGAATTATCCTCGCTTACTCATCGGTAGACCAAGAGTTATTACGAAAGATGTATGTGTTATACGCTCGTTACGCACTCATATCAAATCGTGATGCAGATAGGTAAACAGGAATGAAACGGAAAGGAATTAAAACGCCGTGAGTAAATTAACGAAATCGTTTTTTTTTTTCATTTTTTATTATTATCATTTCGAACAAAGTTAAACAGTACGATTTCAAATCGATAACAATCATATGGTTGTCCAACGACTCTTTGATTTTTTTCTTATTTTGCGTAATCGTAATTTTAACAGTCGGTCTCTCCCGAAGAGCGTAGAACGGACACAAGGATTTCGCACAAAACACCTTTTTCCGGGTTCGAGGTTATTTCTGTTACAACAATAATAATAATAATAATAATACACGTTATTTATATATGTATATATATATATATATAATACATTATATTCTAGTCGTCCTACGATGAGAATACAATTATTTTATTAGTCTTTTGTACATTATTCGACGACAATAATAAATAAACAGACGAAAGGACAAAAAAAAAAGAAACTCTTAAGTTGCATACATTATACACACGTACAAATATTGTTATCGATCGTAATATACGCGCTAAAAAATACGTTTATATACACATCTATACACACATATGTACTAGGTCTGTACACATGTAGAACTCGTGTGCGTCGAGTTCAGTTGTCCGTACGAGCGCGTGCGCGTTCGTTATGTACACGAAATAATATGATTTCCACGAGAACCACGTGAATAATGACTAGAATAGCGGACCGCGATGTCCAACCTTAACGCGCGCGCGGACAACACGAACGAACGCGATACGAGATAATGTTTGTATGTACAAATTATAACGGCGATTGCAACAATACGACGACGACGATAATAATAATAATAATAATAATAATAATAATAATAATAATAATAATAATAATATAATAATAATAGTAATAATAATAATAATAATAATAATGTGATGGAAATGCGGACCGCGATGGTGTCGGGTGACGCGATGCGGACCGCGCCGTTTGAAACGATCGTGGCGGGTCGTCGTCAGCGCGTACGGGTGCACGTCTAGACGTCGCTGTCCGCTTCGGAACTGTACCCGTCGTAGTGCATGGTCCCGTCGTCCCTGTGCGGTCCCGACTGCGGCGAACCGCCGTCGCCGTAATGGTGCATCTCGCTGTCCGACCCGCTGTTCTGCGTCTCCTGTTTCCACTTGTTCACGTGATGCGAGTTCTTCTGGCCGCCGGCCCCGCCGGACTGCTGCTGCTGCTGCTGCTGCTGCACCTTGGCCTCTTCCTCCTGTTGCATCCGCTTGTGTTTGGTGCGCCTGTTCTGGAACCACACTTTCACCTGCGAAACAGACACGGTCATTATCATCGATCGCTATTGACGGGAAGATCCGCGGCAGCACGACCACTGCTTAGCTAGGACCGCGTTCTACACCGTTATTGCAGTCTGGTATCGTTTGGGCTAACAACCAAGGGTAACCGAATTCGCGAAAAGAACCGAACGGTTTGGGCACGTGACGAGCAGTACTCGGACTCGGAGCGCATTAAGGCGACGGATAGACGGGATGGAGCAGGGCCTACAGTGAAAACGGGGATACCGAATCAAGAGCCGAGTAGGTGTCGGTGGCGGGACAAGACTCTTGAACAGTAGTAGTGATGTCGATGAGAGAGAAAACCATCTGAACGGATAAATAACACCGCGCACTATTTATACATACACCTGTAGTACCAAATAGTCCTATAGTTTTACAAATTTCAATTTTTTTAGGGAACATTTGCCTTGTAACCGGTTGCCTGAACAGCCTAGCTCACGCTCGCCCGTCCTCGTGCGACGGTGCTCTAATGCAGTACCGTAATTATGTTGTTCAACTAAACATCTTTCGTGCCATCGTGTTCGCGTAAAAATCGTTCTGAACCTACACCATACGCAATATCGTTATTATTTTTATCATTAACGATCGTTGGGAAATGAGCGAGTTATCAGCGGCGTGCGCACATAATGCACAAAATTTATTTACGCCGCCGACGAGCTGAAAATATTATACGCGATCGATTATTGTTATTATACGTTGAATCCGTATCGCGTACGCTGCAGAGCAATAGCAGTGGTTATCGGTTGGTGGACCCCTGGCTGGAAACTCGATTGGACCGACCGTGAACACCTATTTTTACGTTTATGAGAAAAATTAATAATTTTATTACGGACCGCTATCGATTTCACGCGCTTTTTCGTAACAACACGAACACCAAAGTTCTCACCAAACGACATGATGAACATGTCTGTACGATTTAATTACTCACGGATCTTCATTACCCCCAGAACGCTCTTACAACTACCCGTACATTATGGTTTGATTGCAAGTAGTTAACGTTCGTTATTGCTATGATTTTCGATCGAAGCCGAGTGAAACATTTATTTTAATTTCTACAACAAAACCTAGAACATTGGCCGCATGCTGGATATGTTCACTTTGAACACAACCGTGTACCCCCTAAAGTCGATTCGCGTACCGCTGAAGGTTTGAAAAATGCGTGTTTTTTTATTTTTACCGCGATCGTCAACCGTAGCGCAAAACGAGATACAAATCCGTATTACAATATTATTGTATGTACTGCAGAAGCACTGCAGGCGGACCGCACTTACAAACTAGCACATGACGTGCGCGCCTTATTATTTATGTAATATATATTTATCGCATTACAAGTTCGCGCAAGTGTTAGACTTTCTCGACGTTTCGATTCAACATTTGCTGGTACGTTTTTATCCGTAAACCGCTTCACGAAAAAATACATGTCGTACAGAAACGTATACCTACTTATTTAACTACGGTGCGAGAGTATATAAAAAAAAAAAGATTCTTTTTTTTTTTTAAGATTATTTCTGTCGTACATTTTAATATTCTCGTCGAGAAACCCGACCGTCTAACGCGTATACTATACTACTTGTGCACGCGCGGGTGTTTACGTAAACGTTCCCATAAATAGGTATATATAGTCCTTAAAATAATACAGTCAAACACGTGTACGCAAGTAATCATACCGCGATTCTGATCGCGTGCGTGAGCGTACTTACTATAAATTACATTAAATGAAGAAATTGAATCGCGTTATCAACGTATTATAATGTATACACACATAGAGACGTTTACGAAAACTGAAGGTCTTAAGCCGCAAAAAGGTAAAAACGAAATAAATGGTTTAGAAAATTGTATGATTGAAAATAAAATGCATTGGTCAAAGCGACATTTATTTTATTTTTTTACGGGAGACAAAAAAAATATCGGTACGCGTACATACACGTTTTCGTACACGCAAACTACCTTTACACTCGTACATACCATAACGACAATAATTACACAACCATAAATATATATATATACAAATATATCAATGTATGTATAATATATTGTATATAGGCGTACTCGAAGGCGTGGGTGGAGGATAATATTATGCCGATCGATTGATACGTTGCGCGCACGTACGATGTAGATACGTGTGACGAATGAGTGGGCCCATAAGGGAACGGGTGTGCAATGAGGGATCCGGGAGCTATTTACTCGGAGGATGATTGCCGGTTAATCTGCGATATGAGCGCAAACAGTACGTGACGGAATACGGATCCGGGGCGATTTCATTTCCGCGTAAAATATCGTCGCATAAAAAATTTCATCAAGCAATCGCGTACGTATATGATGGGAGAGCCAAACACACATATACGTGCCCCCGAAATTGCACATCCTGTGCACCGACAAAAATGGCTGATTTATAAAACGATTGAAAAATAATATTTGCTCTGCCATAAAAATAAATAGGTGTATAAAATGTGCACGTGTATGTGTGTGCGTGCGCGTGTGTGTGGAAGCCAGAGAAGAGCCAAAGGGGTTGCTACTGCTGTGTAATATAAAGGTTTGTGCGAGACCGTATATTCTATTGTCGTTACTCGTTTACGTTATCCGCGCACTGCGTGGCTGCCGCGCAAATCGTATTATAAAGTTATATATATATAAATTACGTGTTAAATATATATACCAAACTACCAAGTGTACACGTCGGCACCGTTCGAATTGGTCATTTTCGTTATTATTATTTTATTTTCGACCCATCCGTACACTTTTCCCCGCGGTGCCTGTATACAACTTTCGCACGGACCAAACTTTTACCGCCATAAACGTTCTAGAGAATCGTCCTACGATTCATATTTCTGTAAAAGTTGTTCTGGAAAATCTTTGGTTGCATCCACACAACCGAACGCACATATAAATCAATTTTGCAAACGCGACCAACGGGACTGAAAATAAAATTAATTACTCGAGGCCAAAAAGGGTGTGTGTTCAAGTGTTTTTAATATTGTCCACTGCAGCCAATGAAACGATTGAAACACGTACTTACACGGTTGTTTTTGAACTTAATTAATGAAGTATACGCATACACACACACACACACACACACACACACACACACTTATCTAAAGATTTTTTTCTATAATGAATTATTACTGTTGAATAGTTTTCGATTAAAAAAAAAAAAAAACAGTTCTTATCAATTTTAAAATTTACTGAAAGATTTATATTTTTTCTATTATTTATCGTAATCATCCGAGTGGTATATAATTTGCTTGTGTAGTAATTTTTTATTCTACATTATAGTATAAAGACTATGAATTGGTTAAAGTGGTTTTGGAATGATGTATAATAATATAGATTATTATTTGCTCAGTCCATAAATACTGATTTGGCATCTAAACGATTTTTTTAATGATTTATATAAACTATAAATATATTGGTGTACACACGTCATACATGTTTATCACTATTTTACAACATTTAACAATATTCATTTGCATATTTATTATTCTCGCTGAGAAAATCGTCTTCGGGTTTCAAACTGTACAACTTATATTACTATAAATAGGTATATACAATAGGTTTATTTAAAAATTAATTTTGAAGTTTCAGACGTTCTGCTAACAAAAAACAGTGACTTAATTGCACCTTTATTACTCAAATACATCGCAGTATATTTACTTTTAATTAAAAGACCAAAACGCTCGTTTAGACAGTAAACTTTTCTTAGCCCTTCTTTTATGCGAAATACATTGTTTGGCATTCATCAAAAATCAAATCAGAATTTTTTCATCTCAAGCAATTGATACCCCCTCGCAATTCAAATTGTTATGTATAAATCTTAAGAGTTATTCGGCATGACGACGACAACAACGATGATAAATACACGTCATTTTGGGTCGCATGATGCGAAAAGAAACGGCTAACAATGGCAATTTCCTTTTTCAGAGCAGGACATAAGCACCGCTTGCAGAAACTACCCGAACTATATACATAAATATGTATGTATATATATTTATATAAATGTATACAACGACGAAAACATTTCTGAGTCAGTTCACTGCGACCCCCATTTCCCACCCCACACGTATACGCACGCGTACACATGCATTCGCACACTGAGGCATTCGAGTGTTCCTCGGCATTATTATTATTATTATTTATTTTTATTATTTTACTTCCTCCGGATTCATGACGATCTTTTGGGACGGCGCATCGCGAAAGACGCGCGCCGCGTGACAACACCGAATCGTCGACGCTGTGATGAAATCATTGTAACGATTCGTTAAATCGCCCGTCGAGGACGCGCGAAAAGCGCCTAATATTTAGATCCTGATAATAATAGTAATAGTAATGTTTTATGTGACTGACTCGCGCACGAGTCGAGGGTATAACGCATAGAGGTACGAATCACGTGCGTTTTACCGAGAGCAAAACGAAAATTTTATTACTGTTTACAGTTTGTTTTGTTGATTCGTATTGTTTTATTACAATATCGTTGTTACGGCGGGACGATAGCTCGCTAAATCCATATAATCATTCGCCGCGGCGAAACGGGCGAACGCACGAATTACGTGTTTACAGTGTTTACGCGTGTACACACGTACACCGTCGGTGCATACGTGTTCGTACGCGAACGATAAATCTACATAAAAGTAATAGGTACGAACAAATAAAAAAATTAAAAAAAAAAAAAAAAATAATAAAAAAAAAAACGGATTTACCGGAAAACCGGCGAGCCACACGTTTTCTCATTAAGTTTCGACGACCGGTGTGTTTGCGAAGGATTTTTCCACGGTTTCGCGTCGCACGTACAGTATTCAAACACGCGCGCGTACGCAGGGACCAGACACAAACAATGATATAATGCTCGTGTACCGTATTATGCGCGTACCGCGTATATCCACGTGGGGGCGGCGGCACAAGCGGAGTTCAGATCGATTGCAGATGTATGCGCGCGCAGAGGGCCCACTGGGGTTAGGACAGTCGGGATCGCGTGTACGTAATGATACGTATCATACTCGGAAACCGCCGGTATACTTTTGTGGAGACGCTGGAACACGACGGGCCGTATACAACAGATATGCACGTATGCACGCGTGCATATTTTATTCGTACGCGTTTCAATCGAATGACTCGTGTTGGTCGGCAATAACTCACCCTGTCCTATTTATAAACGAGCCCGCGCGCGCGTGTGTGTATTTTAAGCTGTGCGCACCCGAGGGGAGTCCGTAGCAGTCTCCTCCACCGCGATATCTCATTATCAAAAACAAGCTCAGTTTTCCACTACATTAAACGTCGATGACGCGCCCGCCTGCAGCATCATCATCGTCGTCGCGCCCCTGGGGAACGTTTTACGCGCGCAACGTCCAACTATGTGTATTATTATTACTATTATTTTATTGTTACAAAATCATCGTTATTATTCTTATTACATATATATAAATGTATACATTATACGTCATGTTACGTGTAAACTGTTCGGGATAAAACAGCGTGATAAAATACACTTTCTCTCTTTCTTATCCGCCCCCGTCCCAGACCTATTATATTGCACAGGTACGGCGCACTCGGTTGGGATGGACTCGGACGTCTATAATATTCAAGCGCATCGGATCGGTGAACGCCATACGAGTTCGATTTGCTGTGATACGCGAGTAAAACGCCTTTGGAAGCGTTACCGCTCGACTGCGAGTTCGAAACGGCCGCTGTGCGGTACACCATACCGTTGACCCGGAACTTACATTCGCTGCAACACTACGCGCACCAAACCGTGATTTGCATATTCATACGCGTATGCTTGTGTATAAATGTAGTCATACGCGGACGAATTATGATTAATTATTGTCGAACATATCAGTTTCTGCGTTGCACGTAGTAGAACACACGAATAGTAGGTACACGTTTTCGAGGACACTTCGGTAAACACGGTACGCGGAAAAATCAATTAAACCACATAATACGCATTACACGCGTTGTAGGTGACACGAACGCAATTCATCGGAGTGGTCGCTGTATGGTAAACAGGTAATGAATGATATTTTGTTGCGAACAATGCGGCGAATATGCGAGCACTCATCCAAGTGATGCACGTACACACACACACACACACATCATCTTATAATACATGAGCAATAAATAATATATTACGTAAAATCTCTTAAGTAAATGTCGCGCACCGCTGCGTGTTTCAGTATGCAACTTGCGCGGAGTCGAACGCGAACCGCGGTCTAGTTAATTATCAAACTACAATACGGAATGGGAAATACCTGCGTTTAAACGGTTTTTTTTTTTTCTACGACGTTTAAAGAAAACAGCGTATTATGTTCGTGTGTACACCTTTAACGGGCTCACTACAAAACGATCGTACGACTACGATAGGTAACGATGAAGATATAAATTTGCACGAGGACTGCCCCTACGGAACATGCATATATTTTGAACGGTTGATTCCGATAAAGATCGGAATAGGCACGCGAGACGTCTATTTCAAAAGTAAAAAGTGTACACTGCATAAATTGCAAACTGGTTAGATGAGTACGTTATTATCCGTGTTTAGTTCTTATCCATTAGTAACGACTATTGCGAATAAAATACCGAAAAACGGCATAATCGTCCGTAAATAAATACGTGTTCGCGCGCGTTTAAATGTAATACAATGCTATTTATTAAGCCGTCGACGGTAATAAATATAAAAACACATTTGGTGAAAAAAATTAAAAATAAAAAACACCCCGATTCGTATTGTCGATGTGCACGCGAGTCATAAATTCTATTCATAATGTAATTATATTACAACAATGTACAATGTGTTCAATGTATAATTTCGCGCGTACACGGACCGACGAAAATTAATGCCAAAATAACGTGCACCGTAATGCAGTCACGGGTATGGAGTATTCGATTCCGGTCGAGTATATTCGTATACGTTCCGTTAAACATTATAACATAATAATAATATAACGACTCGCTGCAATATTTGCAGCCGATTGTTTTTAATTGCGTCCATTGTGCATATACGCGTACATACAAACACGAAAACATGTTTAATTTAAACCATGCCTCTTTGCGCCATATCCTCGTCGTAAACTGCAGTCGAAATAATGTACACTTTGATATGCACGAATGTCACGATCAGGGTGTAAAAAAAAAAAAAACATTAAGTACAAAACGAAACACAAATTGACACACAATATTATATGCGGCAGTCGCGCGATATCCTTTGGGATACAGTTGGAGCGAAAAAGAGAGAGAGAGAAAAATCGTATCACGTTAATAAAATGCCGTTTGGCCGTCGAGTATATAATACGAATATATATATACAGGAAAAAAAAATTAACGACGCCTCTTATTATTATAATTTCCCCTAGCAATGACTACCGTTTTGGGGTGCTCATAGTACGCCACCCTTCTCGATCACGTAGCTACCATTGGTCGAAACGGTCCCTAAAGGGTACTCGAAATATCCCTCTCGGTATATACGATCCAAACGTACCGCATAAGTACGCGTTTATATACATAACCGTATTATATGTATGTGCGTCCCCGTAGTGAAAAAAATAATAAATAAAAGAATAACAACTAATTTACACGAGTGTTATTTTATACGAGCACGTAGTAAGACAATCCAATAGGATGATACAAAAGAGGGGTCGATAGTGACGATCGAGAGCTTTTTTTTTTTTTGCCTGATAGCCTTTTTCTCGCCATAATGGTTGCACGAAAGGGGTGTTAACTATGTTATAATGTATTCGAATGATGTGTTCAAACACAATACGTTGAACGAATGTGCGTAAGTTAAACACTAAAAAGAAGCTGCATATATTATACTACGTGTCTATAATTAATATTATTTTCAAACGAACAACACCAATATTTGTTTAAAATGGTGTACATTATGTAAGAATCGACGGATATAATGTTAAATAATGAAAAATTAAGAAACCGAATTATCCATGTACCTACACACGTTTTGTACAACACAATTTTTTTTATTACATAATAAACTAAGTATTGACTTGAGAAATGATCACTTGGTGATATTCCAACATTATAATTACATTTACATTTACTCATACTAACATTTTAATTTAAAACATTTTTTCTTTTTTTTTTTTTATGGTTTTTTTTTTTATAACTTACACGTTATAAGTGTAATATAATACTTTAATCATGTTAATCAATTGCCTGAAGGTCTGTTATAAATCTAATTCAATCTAATTTATAATTTATGCGGTAGTGATGTTTTTTTCCCACAATTTTTAGAACGCATTTATAACAATCAATAACTGTCACGATATGTCAATAGTTTTATTGAAATTTCAAAATACCCAGAATATGCAGCAATAATTACGCAAGATGACTACACAAGAGCCAGTATACAATTAACTAGGAAATATGTCGGTATTAAATTTTAAAATTTACTTTTTTTATTATGACCTATAGTTATAGGGAAAAGATTCTCAAACATTTTGTAACCATATTGTAGAATAGTAAATAGAGGTAGAAAATATCATACCATTTTATTATAGTCGATAGTAACGCAATAATTGTGAATCAATTTTTTCAAGCATACATATTAGGCGTACACGGACAATAAGTTACGCGATCACATTACGTGTAATGGGTCCATTGGCGCATTGTACGTAGGTATACGCCGTAACAAGGTCTTAGGTAGCCGCCAAGAAATGATTAAAAACTCATTTTCGCTTCCAGAACAGTTTTATTTAAACCGTTATTTAACAACGCTCTTTAACACCCCTCTAATCGAACAACAAGAACGGCGGCCATTATGATTTCCTTTCATCCCTATATATTGCACGATTATAGCAAGTAGGTACCCGTTTAATCTGACTCCCATCATAATAATATCCGTCACATTTAATCCTTTCAAAAGGTTAACTGGGATACGTCGTTGTCGGCATAATGCTATTATGTAAAAGTATACATACATTTATATATGTGTGTGTTTTAATACCCAAACTTCTAGACGAAGATTTTTTTTTTTTTTTATTGTGTGCCCTGTTTTATAAACGAAAATAATATATATTTAATTCGCGTCATCGTTGCTGCGTTGACAACAGACAATGACCACCGACGTCAAAGTGGTATCAAAACACTATCTCCATTGTATGCGCTTAACGTCAAAAAATAATAACAACCCATAAAATCACTGACGGATGCAATCCGATTATACAGGCGTTTCGTACACTTGGTAGGTGCACGTGGCTGAGGAAAAGTGGTTTTACGGCGTATAATATATAATTTTTACAATGTTTATAGTTGAAAAATTGGAATAAAGTAACGAAAATCGCGTGAATTATAATTATAATTGGAGATATATATGATGTATACGTTCGCATAAATGTTCATAAATTATGTTACAGTAGTGTTACTGGTGTAACGTACACGTTTAATTGGAAATTACGAAAGCTATAACGATTGCACTTCGATCCACTTTTCGATGATCGTCGGCGTTTAGAAAAATATTGATAAATATGTATACCAAAAATGCTATAATTCATTATTGTTGAATTAACGATTTCTCAGTGCGCACTATAGGTACGTGCCTGTAGTCTTTGTAAATTGTGATTCTCATCAAAACGTAAAATGACGCGACGAGCGCGCACATCGAATTAAAACGAGCTTCGGTCGTCGGTTGAATCGTAACTTATTGCGACGCGTAAACATACTCATCAAACGACATCCGTAATTTGCGGTTAAACGACCCAACGATTAGCTCATAAAACGATATCTATGCGTGTATATGTGTGATGTCACTCACCTGAGTTTCGGTAAGACTCAGTGATTGAGCCAACTGTTTTCGTTCGGCGCCGACAACGTAATGGTTTTTCTCGAAGGCGTGTTCCAATTTGAGCAGTTGGCTCGGACTGAACGCTGTCCTTATTCTCTTAGGTTTTCTGAACGGTTGTAACAGGAATCCCGGTATGTCTGGACCTGCAAAAAAGGAGGGAAAAAAAACGATTATTCATACGCATTCGTTAGAACAAACCAATTTGGTCGGTTTGACGAGTATACGATAGTTGTGTGTTGTTTGTATTATTTTGCTTTTGTAACGCCGATTTCCGACGGCTGATACCAAAACACGGTTGCATAAAATCGTTATTAATGGTTGTTAAGATAATCGGACGTCAGGAGCGCGGCGTATAAGGATTGTGTCATGAAGACGACCCGGCATGGGGTCCACCGAAAATCCTTGCGTCTGATAACATTGTACCCACTCTAATTTGAAAGCCAGCAGTGATAAAATATTCTACGACGGTGTCAAATAAATTTATTTTTTAAACTCGTTTTGAATATATTATAACGAGACGGGGGCCTACGAGAGTCCGATACGTTTGTTCCTTCCCCTATATATGTCTATGTATATGTGTATGTGAGTAAATATATTATACGCGTTAGTAAGTGTGCATGTATATACGTGTACGTGTGTGAGTGTGTGTGTGTTAACAGCTTCATTAGAATATACAATTGGACAATGAGTTTGTTATAAATTAAACATACAGTCGGAGTAGGCGATATTTCGATATAATATTGTCTCGCTTTACCTATCTATTCCGCTTATCGTCGCCACGCCGGTTTTCTATTAAAATTTTTATTTTTCCTCCTCCTCCTCCTCTTGTAATGACAATCCTCACATACGAAAACTACATAATAATGTCGTTAACATTATTATTCCAAAACAATTAAATTAATATTAAAATAGAATACTTTACTACAACATTGTTGTAGATTAGATTATTATTATGTATTCCTACGAAAAACTGAAAATTACAATTTAAATATAAAACATCGTTCAATTATAATTCGATTATCGAAAATATTATTGTGATATAACACTTTTCTAAGTTCAGTTGAATTTTTTACAAAACTATCGAGGTAACAATTATTGTGCAACTCATCAAGTGAAGGGTACCGGGGAAAAACGGTAGAAGTCCATTATTTTCGATTTTGATTTTATGATTTGATTCGATAGCAAATTAGGAGTAGGTAATATTGACAGTTGGAATCGGATTCAGTAAAAATATCTTTCAGTCCATAGTTATTAAATGGAAAATATTAGGCATACTGGCGAAGAAAGATTTTAGTACATCTGGTTGTAGGGAAAATAGATTGTAGATTGTAAAACTTACAGAAATGAACTACTACCGTTTTACCCTTGTACCCTTCGAGTGTTGCAGATTTTCGACAACGCATCATGTACACAATATACAAAACGTATATTATTATCATATTAATATATACTAAAGAATACTTAATCGAGTTTTAAATTGTATTAAATAATTATTGCCATATAGCTATTATAATGTTTTGCTCATAAAGTCCAATAAAAGCTATAATATAGTACTGCATGCGCAGTGAACTAAGCGGTAATCGATCATAATTGCTTGATCGCAGTCAAACGCGAAAATTATATGAATTGTGAATTATTCAACACGTAAATACGTACAACAATAACTATAACAATACGCACACTGTGAATCATGAGCGTTTGGAGCATTCAAAAAACAAATTAACATTATGTACGATTATCGTCAATAACGTTGTACAGCGTATTTTATATCTGGTACGGTACGGCAAACGGTGCGTAATGTTTTTCGACTGCGACGCGGTGGTGATTTTGATTTTTTTTTTTTTTTAATACAATGTTTTTCACACATAATTTTAGCATTAACGCGAGTCGCACGCAATAAATATATATCATAATTACCGGAAGCAATTTGTTTTTAAACCGAAAAATTACATGACGTTTTACAAACATGCGCATATGCCCTAAAACCCCGCAATAGGTATGTACATACATGCATGTATACACAAAACTATATTAAACACCGCCTCAGAAAATTATACAACCGAAACACACACATAAATATGTATATATGTATATACACTGTTTTATGTATATACGGACGATTATAATCGTATATTTTTATTCTAGACAAACGCGTCCGGTAATTTAAACGTTAATTGCTGGTTTTTACTGTATTGTAACGAGACTCGTATTATACGTATAATATCCAAGTAGGTACGTACAGGTCGTATGTATGAAAATGATATTATATTATTCCAGTAATTTAATCTGGCTCGGGCCTAATAAGAAGCTGTCCGAGGGAAAAACGCTTTCGGGAAGTTTATCATTATTGTTATGGTTTCTCTCTCACTCCCTCCGTCCACCTCTCTATTGTTCGAAATTAACCGGCGCCGCCTCTCCTCCTCCGGACGACGGCGCACGATGGGACCACCTATCCGCCTACGCACGCGCGAGTGCGTGTACATGCGTGCCACATGCACACCCGCGGAACTGTACCGACTGAATACGCGCGGGGTACGTGCAACGGTTGACGTACGAATAAATAGACGTACGCGAAGCGATCCGTTGAAATCATCGCGATCATTTATCACGGGTCACTCGGCGTGCCGTCGTTCGCGCGTTACATGCATAACGACACGTTCCGGCCGGCCGTGCGTGCGCGCGCGACGATAGGTAATTAATAATTATTAAAATCGCTCGATAACGACGTCTCGTCCGGTGGGAGGGGGAGGGTGGTGGCGGTTGATAAGAGGGCAGCTGGTCGCGTCATCGCGTGTGTTACGAACGCGCCCGGACGGGGCGGACGGATAAGATCGCGACGGTATAATTACACGTAATGCAACGCGTAATACATTTACCGGACTGTCGGCGGTTCGTCGTGTTGCTGTTGTTGTTATTCGTATCGTCGTTACGATTGCCCGTCCGAGCAGCGAACGCCATGTGTATCGGCCCGGGCAATAATCGACGGGCTATACGTGGGCACACACTGTTTGCATACGTAATACGTGCCGGCGTCTACCGGAGGGCCCGAGGTATGTGCGCACACGGCATACGTGCGTATTGTTTTGACAATGGCAATTTACATTTTGTTTTTCACTTTTGTTCCGCTGCAACACTAATTTATCGCCGTTAATTAACCGTCACGCCCGCACGGAGCCGACCCGAAACGACCGCGGGACGGCGGCGATTAATAACCGCGGGCGGCGCGGCGACGTTACCTTTTTCTTCCTCCTCCTCCTCTTCTCAGACGCACCGCACACAACATCCTTCTCCTCGTCCGTGTTCCGTCACCCTCGGGCCCGATAACGTGCACACATCGTATGCATACATATTATTATTATTATTATTATTATTATTATACAGGTACACACACAATCGATATTAATTTGACTGCGGCGCGGTACATTCCGAAAGCTGACCTATTGTTGTACGTATTTGTTGGAAAATAAAAACTGATAAATACCCTCCCTCCACCCCCCGGCGCATTTACTATCGTGTCGCAATTATGTACACAAATCCGTACATGATTCAGTAGCCCGACCGGTTGGAAAACGTGTCAACGTTGGTGCGGATAAGAAAAATTCTGTTCGAAACCCACGCGCGAGAAATTCACAAGTCCCTGCAAGGTATTTATTTTTTTTTCACTATTATAGAACGTGTGTTCGTCGTGACCAGTCTTTACGATCGTAAGCGTGCGGCCGGTAGATAATAATTTGCGTCGAAACGGTGTAAAACGCGCAGTGTAAATCACGCATGATGCTAATAACCCGCGACATCACAGCAGCACCTCGCACCGATGTGAAGTATAATTACCATTACATTGATACGATAATAGCTACTAATATTTGACGTAAAAGGAAAAAAAAATATACAAAAATGAAAATAAATAACAATTATACAATTGTGTGTAGTTTCATTTTTTATTACCTTAAGATTAACCATTTACCATTAATGAATAATATGTGACCATAATTGTATTCAACGCGTTACATGACTGTTCGTAATTCGTAATAGGTATATGAATATACGCACGTGTACGTAGCCTACAATAGATGCTGAGTGTACGTTAAACAAACACCGCCACCAATGGTGTAATGAAGCGCATACGCGTAACGATTTCTCCATTTTTTGGTCGACGCGTTTATATACTTTGTGATACTCAGGTGTACTAGACGTACCTACTGTAAACTTTAGACCTATAAACAGTACTGACGAATTTCGAATTTTTTTTTTTTAAACTATAATCAAAAATACCAAACATATTTTCTTGTTAGATATCACGTTTATCAGGAACGGTTATTAATTTTTGTATTTTACACGTCTAATTTCAAATTGTATGCACGGAAACATAGTTTAAAAAGCCCTAACGCTGATGCAAGACGCTATAATAATTTTAAATAGTATTTTGTTGATTTTAAATTTTATTTCGTTTACAATCTTAATGCTCATGAACAAAAAAAAATGGGAAGAAGGTAAAAATTGACCCCACGCACCTTAATTACTTACAATTGGCGTACACACAAGACTTTTTTCTTTCAGGACATCACTGGCCGCCACATCGTAAACTTACTACGGGTACCATGTTACTTTCCACCCACCGATATAAACATATCCTTTGTAACCACGTATACATAGTATTTATTACAGCGACGCCAATACGTGTATTTATTACGAGATGGTATTAAGTTCTTCGACATATGTTGGTTACGTAAAGGCACTAATTTAATAAATCTGCACTCTACATTTGTGTACGGCTATATATATACATATATATGTCGGATTCCAAATACTTTTCAAACTTGTTAATCATATACATATACATTGTTCAATTGATAAACTCATTGATTCAAGTATTTTGCCGACGATAAGCTATGGAATAATTGCAGACTTTTTCTTACCCAAATATCAGGAAAAGCCATTAATTTTTTTCTGTATAGATTGTAGTAAGTGTGTTCTAAAAATGTTTAAGATCCCAATAACAACGTTATACTGTAAATGAAATTTAATCTATAATATGTCAACATTATTATTGTAATATATAAATATATGTATATCATAGAATCAAAATAATATTTTATTAATAATACGAGTACACAAAGTACATAAAGGTACAATGTTATACAAAATCGCGAGTAAAAGATCATATCATTAAATTCATGACAACATTTTCTAATAGTAATTAATGACGTTTAACTGTAACTATATGACTATATAGTACTATATATATTATTATAGTATATATATATATATATATATATATATATATATATATTATATATTACTACAGATGATACTATGTTTTTTTTTTATTTAATTTTTAGTTGATTCATATTCATCAATAATATCAACAAGTTTTAGAAAACATTTCTCGTACTAATTTACCAACTGTAATATCTATGCCCTCTTAGCGAATATGAATAATGGGTAGTATAAAATTAATTAAATATTGGAATAATTTACAAACGCATAACCGATAATTTTTTTTTTTAATTTTTATTATATTTAAAACGTATTGAAACAAAAAAAAAAAACATTTATTTTGGTTAAATAATTGCAATAATAATTTGACGAATAAAAATAAATTAAAAACGTGATGTAATTTGGACGACGTGTATAATAAAATATTATAACAATAGTTTTGTTCGCAATAAATGGACGGAACTCTAAATCTATAGAACACTAAATCTTAGTTATAAGCTTGTCATGATATATGATACAATATATCCTCATATGGACATGTAAAAAACACTACGATCATTTTACTTTCGAAGTAATTGTTTTTAAAGAGAAACTATATAATATATAAGGATAATTAAAATAATATATATAGCGCTGTGTACAAACACAACTAATCATCGGCAATTGAGTCACGGTGAGATGGCTGTGAAAAATTATGATTTTTTTAAATTGATCCACAGACTGTGGGGTTGGCTGTAAACCAAACTTATATATACTTATATATAAATTATATACGTAATAATGATCACTACAACGTCAGCGGTAATTAGTAATTTGAAACTTAACGCCCGTATTATAGGTACTTGTATACCTATTCACACAGTGGCTCGTTATCGGTTATTTTATCGTTTTTTTCTAAGCCTTAAATCGATGCATTAAAGCATTGTATAGCCCGCAGGGGAAACGACAAATGTACTATGTTATATAGGTTAGGGGCGGATCCAAACCAATATAAGTAAAACGGGTGAAGGCGATTTTTAAAATTCAAAGGTGTTATATACCATGGCTTAAAAAAAATATATTTATATAAATCGAGATATAAATTAATTTGAAATTAATTATATATTCAATACATTATATTGAATTAATTTTAAATATATTATAAAATATGGTTATTACAACAAAAAAGTTTAGAAATCTCCGAATAGAATACTAATGGTTTTTTTTTTCGAACAAGTGACGATTGCTCCTTCTGAATTCACCTCTGATATAGACTATATATACAACGTATGCTACATCTAGTCTTCGCAGATTAGCTGATTTTAATATGTATAGTTACATACAGCAGCCAGCTCACACACACACACACAAAATGTACAACTTTGATGCAAAAACGTTGGTAAAATTAAAAATTCTTAGCTACGTGATTTACTATTATCCATAACGAAATTTACTCGTAGCATCGCGGTTAAGATTTTTTATGTTTTTTCAACGTTAAGCGCGTTTCTATCTGATATAGTTTTCAGACGCATTATCATTATTCATTAATTTAATATAATTTACTCTTGCGGTACAAGTTTTCGGTTAAAACACGGGAGCTTTCGTTGGAATAATAAGAGGGAAAAAATGACATTATAACCATATTCCTGGTACACTCCGCACATCATTATCGTAGAGTTAAATGAAGGAACAACTTGACGAGCACATCGTTATAGCACTTACATTAAATTGTGTATATTATACATATATATATATTTTTAATATGTTAACAACATATTATTACACCGTTATTATATTGGACATTAGTTGTACGCGATTATTATTTTCGTTGTGATTTACTTTTGAGTATGTATATGCGTAACAAGCACATGTACCAACCCTACCTATATGTACGAGTACATAGTTTATGGACTTTATACACTTACAAAAACACAGATAACCAGACACTATCGCTGGGGGTAGTAATGGTTATAAACATATTATACATACATTTATTGCTCGTTGTACACAAAAATGTCTACACGATTTGTGTATATTATACTCCACACAATTGTTTATAAACGGTGTTTTTTTTTTTCATGTACATACATGCCAAATAAGAAAATATATAAACCTATACGTGTACGCTTATGTAGATACCTATGCAATATTTGTAAATAAAATATGTACAGCGTTATATACACAACATATACCTACGCATTTTCTTGGAAAAATCCATTGCGGTATAAAAAAATATTTATGACATAGTATATGTATATTAAATCTGAAGAAACGTATTGAAATCAACAGTTTATTAATTTTGTAAATATTGTTTCTTCTGGTGGGCGATATAAATTGATGCACTTGCACCCGATTGCATCACTGGACCGAATAGTTGTGTAGGTACATATAAGAAATACATATATACAAGCCCGGCTCAAGTGTTTAAACATACTTAGACAAACTTTAGTTTTGCCGCCCCTTACATGTAAATATTACATCAAATATTTTTGTTGTACATAAAAATAGCCGCGGAAAAATGACGCCCTAGGCGAAGGCCTATGTCGCCTACTCCTTAAGCCGGGCCTGTCTATATATATATATATATATATATATATATATATATATATATGTCACGATACATAGTGCATGTATTATTAGTTATGTGTTAGATCGGCATTATTAGAAGTTACAAACCACTGCATGCAGCAGTAATGACAATATGCATGGTGTAGATCAAATTTAACATTTTTTTTTTTTTTTGGTACATATCATGATCATAAAAGTATTGAAAAACGATAGATATTACAATGCAACTAATGTATGAGTAACGCCGGGTCATAAACGAGTTGTAATATAATACATAATTCAAATTTTAAACCGAAGTGAAATTAATCCTATTACGGCGAACGCACGTGACTTGGTCCTTTCGATGTTATGCCTACATATAAAGGTATCGTGTACGTTAACGCGATTTTCTGCACAAAATGAAAACGCTTAGATAGTGATATACGTGTCGTTTTATTACAATTCTTTTTAAGGAGTCGGTGAAACATTATTTTTTTTTTTTAACCGTTAGCACGTCAACATAATACATGCGTGTGGTCACATAATGAAAACCTAACGGGACAGTATAGTTGCGTAAATGCATTTTCGAAAGCATAAAAAATGTACACAAACAGATAGTATATATATATATCAAAGGTCCTGCAGGAAGAGCTACAAATTGTATACCCGTAAACAATATCTATATACATATACATATTGTAGTACACGTATTTCAGTGGAGTGCAGAGAGAGGACACACACTGCGATGCGAATGCTGTCTGGACAGAAGTTTTATTACCGAAATGTGTTTTTTTTTTCTCCCATACACATAATTCCTATTCAAACGGTACCCGAAGAGGATATTATGGGATGGTACAATAGATGTGCGCGTGTGTGCGTTGCATCATGCAATAATAATTCAATGATGTATAATATGTATACGAGATCCCGGAACACCTTTTTCTCGACAAATGCTTCTACACGCTGCGGCAAGCCAAGAACATCGTTTATTTACTTACTACACGCATTATACATTGTTACGCGTTACTCCGGGACAAATTTTTATTGGGTCACTCTATTCTTACGGCGTTTTACTATAAAGGTACATGTGCCATTAGTATTATCGTGTGTCGTTGTATAATGAACGCATAAAGGTCGACCGTAGTCTCCCGCCGTCGCCTTTGCCCAATCTACACGTAATCTCGTAGTACACACATATTATGTTTATTTCCTATTTATGACCATCGGGTCTTATGCGCACGCACGCCGGGGGTTCTACAGCAGCATCAGCGCTTTTCATTTTACAAATTATTTAGGTACCAGAGTCGGACGGTATTGTCTTGCGAAATTTACCGGAAATTCGATGTAGAGAAAAAAAAAATGAAAATAAAAATAACAGTCGAAACCATAATTCACGCTTATAGAAATGACACGTGTTTTGAGAGCACACGTAGGTACACAGAACTATTGCATAACTACGGGACCGTTTTTATATTATACTGCGTCTCGTTCGGAATTCTTGATAAAAAAAAAAAAACTACACGTCCGTGCGGATAACAACAGCGTTTTAAAATGATATTACGTATAAAGTAACGGTTCGATATTTTTTAGGTTTCTTCGGAATTTCCGAGAGGAAACCGGCCGTTCGACCGGATTCGCGACTCGCGCGCATAAGGTGCCGCTGACGTGACAATAACCTATGCACACCACGAATGCGTTTTCGAGATTGGAAAACGTTAAGACTTGACAAGTTAAGACTTGTGCGATCGCAATTCGTGTTTGAAACGTGTACGGATCGCGAGAAAACGTCGTCCGGCTATTATTCGCACGGGATTCGTGATCGCTCAGACAAGCATGGCGGATCCATCGTACGCAGTCCGCTGGCGGCGCGCACGTTTTTAACAAAATTTCAAAACGAATCGTTCGCGAACACAACGAACCATCGTCCTACGTGAACGGTAGACGTGTGACCACTCACCTCCGGGAAATCTGTGCGGGAATATCCTTCCGTGCCGGGACAACAGCCACGGGTACAGCGGGTACGTGTCGCGGGTGGGCTGGTGCTGCGGGTGATGAGGATTCGGCTGGAAGTGGTGCGCTGCGGCCGCGGCAGCTGCGGCTGCGGCGAACGCGAACGGATGGTGCGGGTGCGGGTGAGCCGGCGGCGGCGGTGGCGTCAGCGGCTCGTGCACGTATTGCAATCCTTTGGCCAACTGTCCAGCAGCCGCTGCGGCCGCGGCCGCGGCGGCCGCGGCGGCCACGGACGACGAGGACGACCCGTAGCCGGCGGATGCGGCGGCGGGCAGCGCGGACGGCTTGAACACGGTGGTGCCCGCTGCTGTGGATTGCTGTTCGTGCTGCTGCTGGTGGTGCTGCACGTGATGGGATTGTTGCTGCTGCTGCTGCTGCTGCTGCTGATGCTGATGATGCTGCTGATGATGTTGATGGTGTTGATGGTGCGGATGGTGATGCGACGACAGCGGTGGGGGCGACACGCTGCCGGGGTTCAGCGGCGAGCCGGCGGTCGAACTGCACGCTTCGCTCTCGTCGTGCAACGCCACCGACGAGCCCTCGCTCCTGGCCGGCGATCGAGAGCCCGCGCCCACGATGGACTCTATGGAGAATCCGATTTTCGGTTTGACGATCATCGGCGTCGCGGCCACTTGGATCATTTTAACGAGACGAGAAACGATGAGATCAATCGAAACGCAGTCAATGTTTACCGCGCGCGACGTGTGCAATGTATGTATATACAGATGCGTGTGTTATGTACGACGTCGACCGTGCGGTGCACGCGGAAAAAAACCGTCTGAAAATCACCACGCGCGCACAGGCGACGTAATGCAACCACGGGTCGCGGCGGCAGTTCGCTGCATTCGTACGCGGATGTCGCACAACGTGAACGCAAACGGACGCACTTGCCGGTCAGCGCGCACACAGACCGAACGATCGCGATCGACGGTAATACGATTGTAAAAAAAAAAAAAAAAAAACGAAAACCGATCGTTCGAAAAACCACCGCGGGACGATGGTCAACACCTTACGAACGGTGCGCGTATTTATCAATTGTTCCGCATACACGTACCTACGTATCACCGGGGTCGAGCAACGATATCGGACTGCAACGGCGTCGGGAGTACTGACGTGCGCGTGCGTGCGTGAACGTGTGCGTGCGTGCGTGACGACGGGAACGCGTAAGACGAACGAGCTACGGCGATGGACTGGTGCCGGCGTGTGCGCGACGCGGTACCGGTAGTCGGCGGCGAGGCTTAGCTGGCGCGCGGCGGTGGGGATAACGACACGGGGGGCGGGCGCGCGGAAGCACCGCGGCCGGTCGGGCGGCAGCAGCGAACCGCGGCGGCCGGGTCGGCGGGCCGCGGCGGAAGGGATGGCGCGGGCGCGCGGGGCGGGAGATGGGTCGCGAGCGAGAGAGGCGCGCGGTGGGCGTGACCGGCCGTCGGGGCGGTCGCCGGACCGGGCGGCCAGTCGGCCCATTGGCCGGTGCCCGGAGCCGCCGGCTCGCGCCGTGTTTACTTTCGGACCGTCGCGTCGCGTCGTTAACGCCATGACAAACATGTGTATTTAAGGTGTTAACCGTACGCGCGCGTTCCTTGTGTAAAACTGGTTCCGATCGTTATTATTATTATTATTATTAGTATTATTATTATTATTATCGTTATTATTGCGTTTGTACGCACTTGTACGCACGCGTGCACGTATTCGTATTACGACGATGTGTTGTGATGCCACTGCTGCAGTCGCCACCGATGCGCGATCCCTTCCCCTCCTGTCGGCTTGCGCACGTATTCCAAAACGTTATGCGTACCGATCGATATGTGTGTGTGTGTGTGTGTAAGACCCACTCGCGAACCCAATGAGATGGATCGGAGTACAGAGACGGCTTGAGACCAGGAGAAGCTAAGGCCTGATTGGGACGGAAAACCGGACCGGACTTACGGACGAGAGACGTGGCGGAATAAATCGGTTTTGGAAGCAAGGAATCCTGGACGGCTCGTAAAAGCTAAAAGAAAAAGAGAAAATAATGTCTTTCGCGAATGCTTGTAGAGCAAGTGGCAGTGGCGTCGAAACCAAAAACTTCCGGTAGGGCTCGGAAAAATCATAACGCCTGACCACCGCGACCCACGATTGGATTTAGAGCCTTATAATAATATTTGCATTGCATGAACAATGATCCGAAGATAATACACGTGGATTAATCTCGCGGGCAGTGTTCACCAACGGGTCGATAAACAGGGAACGCGTATGAGCTGCGTTCCGTAGAAAGGGTGTACATGAATTTCGTCCCGGGTATTTAAACCGGGTGTTCTAAGACGACTAATTTCGTAAATAATATTTTGTTAAAGATATGTCCTGATCAAGCAGGGTCAGCTTTAAGATTTGCGGGGTCTGATGCGAAATAATTTTTTTTATACGTAAACCTCGCTCCCCCTCGTGCCGGCCCTGTAATCAAACATGCTTTTTATAACAGTTTGGAAATTCTAGAACCGTACCAAACTAAATACTATACATATTGATGACCGATAAATATTATAATATATATTTATATGTATGTATAGATAGTAGGTATAGTGAAGTTATTATAGACCGTGATAATGATGAACTAAAACATATGTATGCCTATTAATGCTTGTCAATCATGAATCGGGAATAAAATCAATAAAATTTATCAATTGAATATTTATAATCAGACGCGTACACGAAACCAATACTTTGATAGGGGTTTTATGTTGTTCGTTTTTATAAGTTTATGATCTATATACCACTTTTATTACATAAAAACATATTTTATCATTATTCTGTTTTTCGTGAGATGTTTGGACCCCTAAACCCTCCCCTTATGTACGTGCCTGTTTATAATACTAAGTGATACACATCCAAACACGGATATACCTAGAACCCGAAAAAAAATATTATTTGTTGCTCGTTTGTTATAGTAGGACGCAATTCGTGTTCACCTCTTTCACGGAACGCTAAGATGCTCTGAATTACCAATCGTGTTTGGTTACCATTCAGAATAACTAATGACTTGCTGACCGGACACTGGAAACTGGATCAATTCCATTGAAACATTATGAGATAGGACATCTGTCTTACCAGAATTAGGAAGCTCAGAAATATGTGGTGCGATTTTTAAATGTAATTTAAAAACTTTAAAAATTATTTCGATAAAACAAAAAATACAATTCGACTCCAAAAATCCAATGCAGTAACCTTACCCGCCCTAAATTGATCGACATAAAGTATTAATTATTTTCGAACTTTCTTCCGTGCAATGAATTTTACGTCATCGAATAAAATTGTTCGACCTTTATTAGTTCTAATAATTTGAATATTGATTTGAGTATAATCACTTGAACCTAAATAAATCTACAAATATGCGAATATTAATATGTACATTTGTTAAAGTGTCTATTTAAATAATGCATTTATGTATACGGATGATATATAACCGTATACCTACGTAAACCAATGTATCTATATTATATACACATGATTATATTTGTCTCAGAATTGCGCTTGCCGGTCTAGATCCCGGGCCTCGGTACATAAATATGACGGAATAACTTTTTTTTGCTCCTTTAGCCTAATAGGTATATACTACTACACTTACACATACGCAGGTAGTGTACACCGTACAGGTTATAGGTCCTGCATGTACATTCTTTATTAGACATATTTTTTATTAGACTTTATTGAATATTTACAATCCTAACATAATTTGTACAGCAAGTAAAGTAGCTTGTTAAAATTGATTAGTACTAATTATTTGATTGCATCTAATAAAATTTGAATAATAATTCAGTTTGATTTTATTGTATCTGTAATAATTTATCGAATATTATTGATTATATAATTAGCATTAAAATATCAAGTTATTTTATTATTATATGTGTGTATGACGAAGAGATAATATTATGTTTACTGTCTACATATATGGATGAAGTTTGTCGTTAACAGTATACTGATATACTATCTTAGGTCACACGACGCCTACTTTCCTATTATTCGTGTTTAAATGCTAATGAAAAGATAAAATCGTTACACAATGTACATTATCTACTTTGTACAACATACAACAAACCATGCACTGCAGTGGTTGAAACATAGTTCTTTTTCGTCTTTTCAATATTTTGTTGTTGTTATTTTTTCATTTGCTTAGCGTTCTAAGGAGTCAAAAAAATTATTACAAGTGGTCATTTGTCGGTAGGATAAAGAAATTAAGATGATTTCCTTTATAGATTAGGTATAAAAGATTCTCACAATTATGTACATTTATACAAAAACTCTCGTTATCATAATAAACTAAATAAACTTTTATGAAGAATTACTAAACGTAAATTACATTATTATTACTCGGGGCGCACACCAACTGTATACACGATAATCAATAACTGTTAGTTTTTATTACTCGATTTTTTTTTCTTACGCGTTTTCGTATATTATGAACAATCAAATTTAATTAAAACCAAGAGCTAGACCAAAATACAGTGTAATAACGGTGAAGGTTCGGACAAGATTATAATTGTATACTTATATGGTATACTTGGCACGACCTATTAGTTTGAATATGTGTATAATATGTATTTAGCAGGTAATTATTATACGTATACAGACCGGCAGCAAAATACCGCTACGTAAATGTTTTTATAAAATATTAATTTAGTAATTTTACAATACTACGGGCATTAATATAGTTTAAAATAACTAATCATTTTTTGTTAAAACTACTGCGGCAGTAATTTATCGGCTGCCAGCACTTACGAAAACCGATTTACATCACATATTATCAGTTTTATTGAAATTTCAAATAGTGCATTAAATTGTTTTAAACAACGACACCTAATCATTAAAACCCATATTGTTTTCATCGCCAAGGGATAATCGGGTACGTTCAATTCAACTTCGGACACTCGTAAGGAACAGTCACAAATATTGTGTATTCTTTATCGACTGCATACGCGTATGTAACCACGGTTACGAATTATAATTTGTCGGTAGAAAGTGAAACGTTTCGTCCAATCATCATTCAAACGAGATATTCTAACATAATACAATAAAATATCTCTTTTTGAAAAGTGTTCTTCCTTGAAACGAAATGCAAATCCCTCCATAGCATTTTAAAATGTTCATTCATAGCAAACGCTGCATTTTATCTGCTAATCGTGAATTAAGGATGGAGACAAAGAGCACTATTTATCCACCCCAGAGTTCTGCCACCCTACCATCCAAATATCAAAACGGTCGATTACTTGCTAGCGGTTTAGTCCCATACAAAATCTGATTAGCGATCACGCTACACGTTTTTCCACCCTCAATAAAGTCAATATCAACAATACCCACGATAATATTAATTGTCCAATAAAGATGTTTCATTGTCCCTATATAATAAATCAGGACCTACGTGTACATTATTTATGAATAAACGATTTGTTTTTAATGTCACTTCTATGACCAGTTCAATAAACGTACATAATATAACACGCACAAACAATTTATGATAAACTCTCTAATTACTCGATAGACCAATAATGTCTTTTAAGCCTGAAGGAAACTACGTGGTGTTATACATAGTTTATTACAATACAAGATAAGCACTTTGGATTGCTCACGAAAAAAAGTGCTAATATTTTTAATGTTTTTTTTTTTTTTACCGTTACTGAGTAGTAGTATAAAAATGCAGATTATATAACATAAGGAGGAAAAGGAACATAATACGAATACCGATTCCTTAACGTAGAGAAGAGGCGGAGAAGGACCTTCCTACACAAGGTATATTTACCGTTACCATATTTGTCGTCACCACCACTGACGCAACCGAAGTTTAGGTATTTATCAGTTTTTGATAATGAGAAGATTTGTTTATCTGTTGATATCAAATTAAAAATAATCACATAAGATATCTTAAATATTATTATTAATACGTTATATAACATATTAATAATAATATTTAAAATAATCACATATGATAGTAATATTGAAAATAAATGCAATTAATAGTAACGCATACACATTTTACAGGGATATTAATATTGCCGATTGTCGATCTAACTAGTACTATTAAATTAATTATTACCAAAATTACTATCTTGTGAAATAAATATCGGTACTTAAAATACGTAGTAGTAAAGATATTAAACCCACAAAAAAAATCTAGTCATGCCCTCAAATATGAACATTATAGATTTTGAGCAAAGCAAAAATGTACAAGCTTTAACGTTATAATTTTTCTTTTATCTGTCAATAAGATTTTGGCTAGAAAGAATACTCCGCTCATCTTTAATTTGTTTTGTCTGCTGATCGTCAAGGTACATTCAAGTACTTTTATAAATTTCCCAACAGTTTTTCAAATAATAAAAATAATACTTCTCGCTTTAAAAATAGCTTATATTAAATGTCAATTATAATCCGTTTCCATGGGTGTTGTTTGTCTATGGCATGTTTGCTTCAATAGTAACAAACTTTATATCTCATCTAGTACGAATATTTTTGTTAGCTACCAACCAAGTGCATTTGTTAATAAGCAAACTATATTATTAATACAATTTGATTGTAAAAACTAATTATAAATTAAATATCATTCTTTGATCTCTTAACATCATTGCTGTTATATTGTTAAAAAAACTTGCTAAGTCTTAAAAAATCAGTTCAAGATCATGGACTCGGCATTATCTTCCTGCTCTGCAAAACTGTCGAACGAAAGCAGATTGAATTCAGACAAAAAAAGAAAGGTCGTCGAGGAAACCGATCCATTGAATGATATATTGATAAAAAAATATAAAATGTCTAACATAAAGTAATTATACACTCATAGCTTGGTTTCACTTTAAATAATATTTGACAGGACAAAGGTTTATGCTGGAAGTAAAAGAGCAGAGAACCCGGAAGTTCCGAGTCTGAAAGATTCTTGTGTTCATTTATTAAAGAAAAATTTGGATGGTACATATTATTTTACTCGGTTTACGATGATATACGTACATCGTTTTAACACTTTTTTGATTTCACTAGTATAATGATATTATTGTAACATTATATTATTTTCATTCTCGTAGATATAAAATGTACTAATGGGGTTGCGTTCGATTTTTTGGAACCGGTACTGAAATTTGCTACTCCCAAACAATTATACAGAATTGAAAACAATAATGTATACCTGATAAAAAGTACCAGCACCCGGTACAGATGAAACGTGGAGAGAAATCTACATGGTAATAATATTTTTTTGTTTCTTAACTACTGTTCATATGGAGAAAAAAAACTCGTTCCGTTATATAAAATATCTATTTACGAATTAAGATTCATAATTTATTTAGGTCTCTTCACATATGAGCAAATATGCATCATTTATCAAGTCATTTTTTAATTGTATTTATGATGTATGTTATTAGTATTTAATATTGCATAGACTTAATTGTTTAGCAATGTGTAGCGGAACGCAATAATACATTTAAAGTACAGCAAATGATCTTGAAGTCTAATCTTTTAAAGAACAGGAAATGTATTGCGCCAGCACCATCCGCTAAATGGCTTAAGGACGAGTATTCATCATAAATTTATTCAAGAGTAAATAAGCCACTCCAATAATCATATTTTATTGATAATCCCAAATATTAAAATATTTTAGTGGGATGATATTAATTTTGTTAATTTTTATAGTGATTGCAAGAAAAAAAATGTAAGCACTTCAAGATCAGATAACCGCAAAAGCGTTCATCCTTACTTAAGACCAAAAACTGATATAATAAAAAAGTAAAAATCTAATTATATTTTTATAAAACCAAAAACTGATAAATAGATATTATTTATATATTTGTCTTTTTATTGTTTTACTTACATTTTACGTGTTACCGTCAATGTTAAACATTTCGTTAACAATGGTATTGAATGGCTTCAACGACATTTAACATCGCTTCAGTTTTTATTACACTTACATACGTAATAAAGATAGGTACTCGTTGATCTGCTAAGCATAACTTTTTTATGTCTATATCAGTTTTTTTTTTTGGAAAAGTCCATAAATGACCTCCATAAAAATAATTAAGGAATCTATAAATTTGAAGGTATCATGTATCGTTTTACAGTACATTGATACACTATCATATCCCTGTTTAATTTTCATCAACATATTCATGCCACATAGTCTTGGCCAGTAATGAAAATGGTAGGCCAATCATGAGAATAATGTATTTGTTCCATTGACTGTATCAATTAGCTGATGCTAGGTATTTCAAAAAACGATGTTCAACATATGATGGATATTTTCAATAAAACTTTTATTACTCCATTGACGGTAACATATAATAAGTTGTTGTATACTTATATCTCCAAAGATTAGGGATATTCTGTGAATGGAAAATATAAAATAAATATTTAATTTTGATTTTATTGTATTTTTTTATTTTTATCAAGAAATATGGTAACATAACGTAATTAATTTTTTGTAAAATTATAAACCTTAATTGAACGTTTATTGATATATAATGTTTATTGAATGATGCTAGGGAACGGAAAAAAGAAAGAAGGTAAATAATAAACATCTGATTTAAAAATTTCATTTAAAGAAAGCAATAACTACACACGAGCAAAGCCGGGTTATTCAGCTAGTATATATACAATAAATAGAAAAAAGGATTTACTCACACACACACACTCTCCGCCGACACTCCTAATTTTTTATTTTTATGCTTTCCAGGTAATATTCATTTTAATATAACGCGTTAGTAACCAGATCTTTTTTTTTTTAAGACGTAGGGCTCGCTACACTTAAAAGGTTAAAATTATAACTCTACAACCGTAGACATACATAAATAGTGAGCAAAATAACTACAATAATGATAACTGTTTTTTACGGAAATCAAGTTCCAATTAACAAAATACAAATTTTAATTACAGTTATACGTACATATCAGCATAAAAATGCCGATTGTGTAACATGAAAAGGAGTAGTAGAAAATTATGAATGTCGACTCCTTAACGTAGTGATCAGGAGGAAAAGGACCCCTCTGCGCACGGTATATTTACCGCTATCATATTTGTCGTCGTCACCACTGCGCCATCGATGTTTACATATTTATCAGTTTTTGATAATAACAAGATGTTTTTGTCTTTTGATATCAAATTAAAAATAATCACTAAATAATAATAATGTTTAAAGTAATCACATATGATAGTAATATTTAAAATTAATGCAATATCTGGGTAAGAATCGAACTGGAGATGTTATTAAAAACAATGCGTAATTTCCCTTTAACCGAATCTGGAGACACCTTATTTTTTTATGTATATTCAAAATGTATGGAATTTTTTTTTATACTGTTTGAACGCAGAGTATGTAAATAAATCAAACATACTTGATACTGATTTTAAAACAAAATATTTCAACTAAAGTAGCTTCTCATTAAAATAATTTTTATTTTATTTTTAAGTACTCCAATCATATAAGCTTATTATGCAGACAATTGTACAGCTTGTTAATGTAAAATAAAACTAGAAAACAAAAAAAATTATATTTTAAATTAACTAATATTTATGTATTAAACCTTAAATGATTTAGATTAATATAATGTTAGTAAACATATGGGACCATTTAAGTATTACGTGAGTAAGCCAGCACGGAAAAAAAATATTGGTTGGTATTACTAAATTTACAATTACTTCAACTAAAAATGACAGTAATATATGGCATAACTGGGCAATTAGTTGTAGTTACTAAATTTATATAGGTAAACATTTTTAGTAAACTATACTGTCTAATTAAATCAACCATAATTATTTAGTTAAAAGACCTATTATCTTAGTGGTTGTTACTAAATATTTTAGTTGGTTTACCTTTACAAAATGTTTAGTATATTTTTCTATGAAATTTTCATGACTATATAGTATAGTTGGATTAACTATCTATTTTAGTTGGTAGCACCATTGCATTTATTTATTCCCCGCGCCCCCAAAAAAAAGAAAAAGAAAAAATTATGCCTAATTAGTATTAACTCTATTGCACTTAAAATTTTAAAGTAGGATGGGCATACTCACGGAGAGGGGGTCATGAGGTTTAACTTCCTCCTTCCAGAAAATTATTTATAATGAAAGAAGACATGGTAAGGTAGACATTATGTTTATTAAAACAAATAAGTATATATAATATTAAAAGATTAAAATACAAAAATATTATATTTAAAGGACAACATAAATAATAGTAATTACTAATCATAGTAAAAATATAATATTTAATATGAACAAACGAGAACAAAAAAGTACACTAGGTAACATAAAACCTAATATTTTACAGATATATGACATGAACCATTGGGGGACTTACAACACACTGTAGGATTTATACTAGCCAAATTTTCAAGTGAATGACAAAGTAACTGATTACTTAATGTCACATTAAAAGCTTGATAGTGATCATCAAAATAATTAGTAGTAAAAAGCTTACAAATAACAAATGGGATACTATCATTTAATATTACTAATGATTGTATTAATCCAAATTTTGGAAGATTATTGTCACCATCGTTCATACTTAACACAATAGTCATATTATTAGAATTATATGTTTGATTTTTCAACTTAATCCATGAAACAAAAATTAAATTATCATTCAAAAAATTTAATTTTATAGTTGAAAAATACATATTATTTGTGTTATAGTTTTCTCTTTTTGAAAATGATAAATTCAAAATACGCCCTATTTCTAAACCACTGATATTAATATTTTTATTTAAGAGAAATCTGTAAGATAAATGTAATTGATGTTTCAGAGCTAATGTATAAAGTACATTTTTCCTAGACGAAGTCGAGTTTGCAGCATCTTTAAATTGTTTATGTTTAGCCTCAAATCTCATAGACCACATCATAGATAATGGGCCACTTTTTTGTATTATCATTGGATAGTGTATCATATGGTGATGCTTTGGCTTTAAATGAGTATTAAACACTTGCATATAAAGTTCATGATGTTCAGATATTAGAACTTTTAATAAATTAATATCTTTAAACTTAATAGTTTTACTGAAAACAATGTCTAAAATTTGTCTAAGAATAGTATACACTTGCCAAAATGTTGAATCTTCTGGTACTAAATCACCAATCATCAGACCTAAATTCCTCATAAAACAAGACATTTCACAAGCGGACATTTTTAAAGTACCGGTTGGTTTTAAGGTATCAACAGATATAAGAGGAGGCCTATTTCGTATGTCTATTGATCCATAGTTAAATGACTCAATTCTATCATTTAAAGTATTTAAAGTAAAATACTTTAAGCTAAAAATCATTCGATTTAACATAAGTCCAATATCATACTTGCATACCCCTTCTAGTAAATCGTGCATAATATCTACTGCATAATTTTCAGTTACGTGGAAAGAACTAATTTCATTAAATACACATGTTTGTTTTATTCCAGTTAAACTCACATTATTAATTTCTATATCAGAATTGTATGTATCAATGTTTCGAAGTTTATCATCTAATTGATCTATTTGATTATGGCATTCAGTTTTAGACAATTTACAAAACCGACAAGGATAATCGGCAACAAAACTCTCTGTAAAACCTAAAACAGAATGTAAACCTAAATTATCTCCCAATATTAAACCAAGGGAAAAGAAAACATGATATAAACAACCTTTTATGTTAATTTCAATACCGATATTTTCTAAAAAGTTTAATTGATTAATGATATGTTTGAATACTGCATGGTTTCCAAATTCTGTCCTATCATTTGATTTAAACAACCCTGCTAAAAATATGTTTTCTATTGAGGATGATAATTCAGGTGGCAGACAAGGCAATGAAATATATAAAGCCCCAAGTTTTTGACTCCCAGAATGACTACCAAGAGGATTTGTAATTTCAAAGTCGTCAAAAAATAAAAAAATAGGGAAAACAATTTTATTTGCATTTTTTTTTAGTTTAGAGAGCCAAATTGGAGATTGTGTAAAACTACTAATACAATTATCTGATTGGTTTTCTAAGTCTTTCATATAATTCATTATAGAAATAAATAAATTAGAACTTTCTAAAATAAGTTTTAATACGTGTTTAAGAGGTATATCAGACATTTCAATTGATTTTGGTTCAAAGATTACACGGCCAAGTTCAAGCCTGTCATTTAATCTTTGTCCTATATCCACCATTTCAGGTTTAACCAAAACACCTACTTCTTCGAAAGCTTTGAAACGTAAATGTTCTGTTTTTATATCAGTGAATGGACTTAAAAGTACATCAAACATAGCTGATATTTCATTTATATTATCTGAATTACTATTTGTTTTTAAACTATCCATAACTTTATTTTTTAAAACATGTAAAAATGAATTATTAAAATATTGAACATCATCAAACAAAACTTGAACCTCTTTCCTGGGAATTACTTTATTACTATACCACTTGGCTGCTAACAAAAGTGTATTGGTTTTCAAAATGTGTTTAAACTTTTCTATACCTATTGCAGGTACAGAAGTTGTATTGTTAAAGCTATTAGGTATATGATCATATTGAGTTTCAGTATGAACAGAAGTAGGTACATTTAAAATTGTGTCTAAGCTTTGGTCTATATCAAAAGTTTGGCTTAGAAAATTATTTTCATGTTGGTTCATGTGATTTTTATACGAACGTAAATTACTAAAACTACGAAAACAAAATTGTTCATTACACTTGAATTCAGACATCGACTCTATACTGTGAAAAATTTTTAAATGAACAAAAAGATGGTTATTACATTTGAAAGACTTTCTACATAGAAAACAACACACCATTATGGTTATTTGTAGTAGGTGTAAATTTATTAGGCCTTTATAAAAATACAAAAAATACAGTTAGGTCCTTACTGTTGTAGTATATTTTGATAAGTAACAAATAAATAATAAAAATTAATAACTGAAATATTAAGACAAATTTTTATTAGTGACTTTCTTTAAAAATTGATTTATTAAACATTAAATTTGTCATACAGAATGAATTACTTATTTAAAAATGATTTAAGTCATTAATTAGAGTTTTAACAGACGGAAAATGTTTGTCATTTTTGTCATGAATTTCAAAAAAAAACTGCTGTATGAAAGTCCAGACATGCTGTACTTCGATGGGATAAAGTAAATTTAATGCATAATAAGATTTAAAGCAAATGTCTAAAGCCTTTAAAGGCGTTTCTAATTTATAATACGTGTTGTTTATAACCGTGTATGATTCAATAGGTGTATGGTTTTCTTGGAATGCATCTCCAACAATAATTACGTATGGTTGTAATGTAGTTCCAAATTGTACAGATTTTTCTATTTTTTGAGTGTGACTTGTCTTTAGTTCATTTGCATCCTATAATAAGTAAAAAAAATAATAATAATGTTAGTGACTTTTAGTTTAATCAAAATATCACATGTGTATTAAATTACTATCAACAATGCATTAGTAATATTTTTATTTTGACAATATAGAAATAATTATTTATGAAACTTACAGCAATAAACTTTATAAAAGCTGAAGCTTGTTCTACTTTTGATGGACGCCAAGTCGAAGGTGTACCACAATTTTTTCTTTTTTTATCCAATTTTAGTGTAACTGGTTGAAATAAAAATGGTATCAATCTCAAGGCAGCAATGGTATCATTACCTAGGTAGATATTAAAAACAATTATAACTAATTATTCTTATTAGTTATAATATACATGACATAATGTTAAATAGTTTACCAGACTTTGAAGGAGTTCTAAGTTCTTGTAGTACTAAAGTCTCTTGTAAGCCAAATTTGATATTGTGTTTTTCAATATATTGCGTTAATTTAATTATAAACCCATCAAACTTAGTAAATAACAATATTTTTTGTTCCTACATCATCCAGAATTGTTTTTTCTGAAACTTATATTATGAACATCTAATTAAATTGTTTAAAGGTACCTAAGCACATCATTTTTGGCTAATTATTAAAAAATATAAATACATGATGTTCCAGGATTATCATTGATAAGAATATTTTGACAGTGTACATCTTTGTTAACTTTCTGTAGAGATGAAAAATTTTAAATAAATGTAACATAGAAAAATATTAAACAACATTTAATACCATTAAGTATATAGCTAATGTAAAAATAATTAATTTTTACTGCCTACCCAATAATATCTATAGACATACCTATCCTTTATAATACAATTTAAACATATTTTGTGTGTGTAAAAACCTATAATTAGATATTCAATTCTATGTAGGTACTTAGGTATTGTTTTACTCACTTGATTGTCTTTAAAATTAATAAATTTACTAAAAAAAGTAGATCGTCTACCAACTTTAGGTATAAGCTCTCGAATCATGGATTCAGTTAACGTCATGAATTGATCATGCCCAATTTCTTCGTCTGAAATATATAGATAGGTATTTAAAACTAGGAGATCTAAATTATAATGCATTATCAAATAATTGTTCTAGTTTTGTGTAGTAGGTATCTAATATTATATTAAAAGGACTTTTAAGATACACATATTATAATTTTATTTTTAATTTTCAAAGTTTATATTATTAGTTAATGCCTTTGAAAACGTACAAATGCTAAATATATTGTTTATGTTTTTAAGGTTATAAAAGAATTTATCAATGATATATAACAAAATAATAATAGATTGTATGGAATATATTAAGTATATAGTATACCTACAGGCTACAATCACAGATTTGATAAAATGCTAATAAATTGCTCATAGTCATAATCACAAAGCTGAACACAATCTACCTATTGCTTTTTTTTATATCCCACATACCAGTTTCGCCGAATACATACTTCAAGTAAAATTGGGAGATGGGTACTGGGTACTGGGTCTATACAATTTTGAAAAATTGATACTTAGTAGCCAGTGGGTAGTAGGTACCTACTAAATATGAACATGATAATACTTTGATCATTGATGGCCAATTAGAAACAATAAACCTAAATAAAAATAATATTTTTATAGGTGTAGGTAGAGGTGAAATAGGTGGTAAAAATTTATTTTTACACCACCAACTAAAAAGTATTTTGGCGCCACTGCCACTACTATAATTACTCAGAAAACAAGCTATGAGGCTAAAAGTCGATTAAAACTTCAATTTTACTTTTAAATTATAATTCATTTATATGATTTTTTTTTAAATATTTGTTCATCATTTATACGAAATGCTCAAACCATGGAAATATATAAATACAATTAAATAATGTTAGGTAGGTACTATAAAACAAAAAACTTATATAAGTACAATAAAAACTTTGTAAGTTATATTCCATATTATACTATGAGCATCCTAACGATGTTATACCTATCATAACTATTAACGAAATAAATATAAAAAGTATTAACTTACCGTTAAATTTTTCAATAATATCTTCAAATCCCCATTCGGACAAAATATTTTTCGTGAAGACGTCCATTAAAATAATTTCACAAGCAACAATAGTTTAACAGACAAATAATTTCAAGACAACAAACACAACAGACCATACGTATATTAAAAATTTATATTATACAGTCACAACTCGCAAAAGAACGTAAGAACTAAGAGTGTAAGACAAAAGACAAATTAATAATATATTTTATAACGATTATTGCCATTAGGCTGCTGCTTGCAATGACGAGAGTGTGTGACGCGGGAGCAGGGAACTGTGGAACGAAATATACAGCGTCGGCTGATAAACAAGTAAACAACAAAAAAAGAAGGAAAACCCACATAAATTACTGATATTCGTGATTTAAAAATAGCAAAATAAACTACACACCAAGTTATACCTAAACATTTAGTAAAGACAAGTAAACAATTTAGTTGATATTTTAAACAACCATGTCATTTTAGTCGCTTCAACTAAAATTATCAGTAGAACAGTTTTATTTTTCAACTTTATTATTCTGGTTCTGTTAACTATACCATTTAGGTACGTTTCAGTTAATCTAACTGAAATGTAGTAACTTCAACTATATCTTTGCCAACTAAAAATATTTAGTTTATATTTTTTTCCGTGAGGGGGAGAGGAGTTCGAGAAACCTGACAGTGCCTAACATGATGAAGAAGGGGATTAAATGTCAAATCTGATGTTAGCATCATAACTGTCAAAATTCGAAGATAAAATGCATTTGATTCTATATATACTAATATTAATATGATAAAACTGATAATTAAAAATACGATACAATGTACACATATAATTATATATTTTGTATAACTTATGCAAATAAATATTTCGAATTGTACATAAATTTTTGTTTGTTTTTAACTTTATCAATGGATGTGCTTACCATTTAAAAAACACATTATATGTATGACTGTTCCTCTCTTTGAAAATTATTATGCAAAAAACTGTACTTGTCTTCAAAATATTATAATTTATAAAGTTGTATAATATCAAAATTGTATGTAAATCAGTCGTTAGTGATGTTATAGTTTAGTCATTGTTGAGCGTTTCGATCAGGTAGTAAAACATGTAGTATTTTTGATAGGAAAAAATCCAAAAAATTCTATTAAATAATTTGTCAAATATTAAAAACATATTGTTATTCTAATTATTAGAATTATATTTATACGCTTATACTGAATAATAATCAAAACCTGTTTGTTTTTTTTTTTTATTTCGTCATGATGAATTCTTAAAACAACATTTGCTCAAAGTTCTATAAACACGATCGTGCAAGATAAAAAAAAGAAAAAAATTGTAGCCAAAATGTAAATCACGAAAAAGCTTCATAGTATGTAAACGGTTGCTATGCTTAAAAACTAATATTGTTATATAATAACGAGGTTTTTACTTTCCCGTAAACCATCGACTCGACTACACGAGTTGTTTCAAACTTACGGCGACGACACATGTACAACACAAATACTTATTAATATAAGTCTGTGCATCGCGAACGTTCGTCTCCGATCGGCTCATAGAACCTTTCCGGACGAGACTTCAAGAAGCACGAGTGTGCTGTTGTATTTACTATAGTATACTCGAACACGTGACGCCATGGACTCGCTGCGAAACACATCGGTATGAGACCTGGGTTTGCCAGCAACACCAGCGGACATGAGCCCCGAGAACATCAACTATGGCCTGTGCGACATGGTCAGGGGTAGTTACGGGTACCGAAACGCTTACGTTCAATCTGAGCGAAAACGCTATGGGTGACTGCGGCTCGGCAGAAGAAGATTTCAACGGTCGAAATGTACGTGGAAAAGTGTTCGGGCGGAATGGAAAAGGACGCGCTAAGGAAATGCATGGTAGCCGAGATCTACTGCGAAGCAATGCGTAAAATGGTACGTGTATTTTGCATCTGCTCTGCGGTACCCGGAATTCACCCTTCCGTCCATACACACACACACACACACACACACACATACCGTTTCACGATAATGATACGTGTACGAAGTGGCACTTAAAATAAAAAAAATCCCTCGCGCTACTTTCGACTCTTGCTGTCCACGGGTGTTAACGACCCCCCGCGGATGCACTAAAACGTCGAATGTGATAATATTTTTCTAATGATTCGCGTCTGTGATGCTTTCTATGGGTAAACAGATAAACAAAGTGAACGACTGCACGGGTACATCAATGATTCACGACCACCTAAAGACGACGATCGTAGCGCAATCGGACAATAGTTACGTGAAACCGCTTCGATGATGGAGGTCACTCCAGTCGACATCGATGCGAGACAACAAAACGTTTGTGCCGACGCGTACCTACTTCCGATCCGATCGCAGCCGCAAGTCTTCGGTAAATAGATTATGGGCATAATTGCAAATGAAACCAAACGCCTATTACAAGTAACTCACGGTCGTCAACGAACGACTCCCGACCTCGCGGAAAACGATAATATCTCTACGCGAACGCAAACATTATTATATTTGCTTAAAATCAACGTTTTATTTACGCTCACAGAACAGCGGGCCGAACAGGCCGAAAATTGTGAAACTAGCCATCGATAATTTTCAATGCACATCGATGTATCCGGGATCCATAACAGAAAACATTGTGGACCCAAGAATCGTGAGACCCGAGGTGATAAACATAATTATAATTATAAGAAGGAAAAATGTCTCAGCGACAAGGTGGCCACAACGTACGAGTTCCGCAGGAATATGGAGACACTTAACCAAAACCAGCAAGCCCGGGTAGATCAAAAACTGAACCGGATGTTTGGTTCCTGTCTCGATCCCTGGTACCGACCAATGTTCCTGTCCAAGGAGGAGCAACGGATAATTGCCTACGACAGGATCATGCGGTTGGTCTCGATCAGCATGAAGCTATACTTCGATCTCCGGCGAATCACCAAATCCTTAGACTTTGATATCCTCATAAAACTCATATCGAGGACCATGATGGATAACGCCAGCGACCACTATGTTAATTTATTATTTTATTGTTACCCGCCAAATGCGATTTGATGTTTTTCAGTAATTAAAAAATTAAATGTTTTTTTAATTTTTTAGTCAAAAGCACAGTGAACCAATCCATAGACGGTTTTTTCTCCGAGCACCCGTACAAATCCGTCGATCAGTTCATAGCCACCATCAGCAATTTTTTCGAACACGATCAGCCGTTTTAACCGGTCAATACAAATATCATTCCGATGAAACATACCGAAATAGCAGTACACTCGTACGTTTTGTTTCTGCGGTGTATAGTACAATATACTTGAATTGCATCCGACAGAAAATCCATAAAAATAATGTCCTTACCAAGAAATAGACGGCGTCTTCTTCGTCCGATACTTAAATCCAATCTTACCCATAACAATACAATTTTAATTTATACATTTATTCTACGTCCCATGTGCAGTTTTTGATATGATTACTTGCAACAATGATTTTCATTGCATTTCTGCGTTTTTCGTTAATTTTAATTTTATGAAACGCACAAGCCTTGATCAGTTGCCTTTGCTGTGATTCCCCATTATATAATAATAAGGCATATCAAATAATATAATAAGGCCTGTTAGCCTCAATTAAAAAAACATACGCAATTTATTATTCCTATCATCATTACTGTTGAAATATGACTTAATAAATGATACATGTTTGCTCATATGTGAAGAAATCTAAATATATTATGTATCTTAATTTGTAAATAGATAATTTATATAACGGAACCCGTTTTTTTCCCATATGAACAACAGTTAAGAAGTTTCATCTGTGCTGAAGAATTCATTTCGGAAATCTTTTTTTGTATGGTACTCCCACAAATTGCTGGTACTTTTTATCAGGTATTCATTATTGTTTTCAATTCTGTATAATTGTTTGGGAGTAGCAAATTTCAGTACCGGTTCCAAAAAATCGAACGGAACCCCATTAGTACATTTTATATCTACGAGAATGAAAATAATATAATGTTACAATAATATCATTATACTAGTGAAATCAAAAAAGTGTTAAAACGATGTACGTATATCATCGTAAACCGAGCAAAATAATATGTATCATCCAAGTTTTTCTTTAATAAATGAACACAAGAATCTTTCAGACTCGGAACTTCCGGGTTCACTGCTCTTTTACTTCCAGCATAAACCTTTGTCCTGTCAAATATTATTTAAAGTGAAAACCAAGCTATGAGTATATAATTACTTTATGTTAGACCTTTTATATTTTTTTGTCAATATATCATTCAATGGATCGATTTCCTCGACGACCTTTTTTTTTTTGTCTGAATTCGATCTGCTTTCGTTCGACAGTTTTGCAGAGCAGGAAGATAATGCCGAGTCCATGATCTTGAACTGATTTTTTAAGACTTAGCAAGTTTTTTTAACAATATAACAGCAATGATGTTAAGAGATCAAATAATGATATTTAATTTATAATTAGTTTTTACAATCAAATTGTATTAATAATATAGTTTGCTTATTAACAAATGCACTTGGTTGGTAGGTAACAAAAATATTCGTACTAGATGAGATATAAAGTTTGTTACTATTGAAGCAAACATGCCATGGACTAACATCACCCCCGGAAACGGATTATTATTGACATTTAATGTAAGCTATTTTTAAAGCGAGTATGTAGCGAGTAATTCGTATTAATTAAAATTTTTTATTAAAAATTTTGTTTTTAATTGGTCGAATTGTGAAATTTTGTTTAGAGAAAATTTCTCAGTTCCCTCCCCGCCCTCCGAAAAAAATTTAATTACACCCCTACAACGACTACACGACTAAGTGACTTCATTAATAGGACTTAATGAGAACACGAATCAAGTGTAGATCTCAAAATCGGTAAACATGTCAAAGCATAATTATACGAACCGAAACCTGGTACATTTTTATGATTTACATTGTATTATTTTCACTTATACGGGGAGGTATACATATATTTATTTACTGTGGTGTTTGGTCATGTGTAATATCTACGTAAACGTAGCATAATGCAGTTTTGTAGTAGAACTTTTGTAGTCGTATCGACCCGACCGGTGTAATAATAATAAAAATAGATATACATATATACGAATACGAACGATAATACAGATATATAAATATATACATATAAAATACAATATTACTATCGAAGAATGTGTGTTATGGCATTTATTATTTTTTTTCTTGTTACCTTTATAGATTCAGTTACAAGAAGGCGACCGCCCGTTGCGAGAAATTTTTATGTACATCAGATTTCGGACCGTCGCGTCGTCCGGATGAAGATTTCAAAGGACGGCCAATGTTGTCCGTATTTGATTTCAAACGCGAACATCTCTGACGCGTATAATAATTTCGAAACGATCGGTGGAACCCATTTTCGTTGCCCGTGAAAATGCTTTCGATGCGCATTAACTATTTATAGTTTTGCTTAACGGTCCAATAGAATATGTAGTACTGTGAAATATACATATACGTACACGTACAAATGCTATGATAAAACGCGCACAACAACAAAACCGATACGTTATGATCGTTTTATGTACATACCGGTGTATAGTTCTTGCAACGTTCGTTTATCCCGAACCGTTAATGTCACACTGTACACAGTCCACACGAAATAAATGTAACATACACGTACATATATATCACAAATCGTGCACGTGCAGCGGTGCACGGAAAAGTTAATGTGTTTTTTTTACGTAATACGTGCACGTTATATTCCGGCAAAACGATGTCTCGCTGATAAATTTAAAACGTGTATGCCATAAATAACAGTACAAGCGTTTTTATTGTTATAGTCGAAGGAAAATCGGGTGTACGAAACCACGAACGGTCGCCAAGTCAGTAACGAACACTGATCGTTCTATTATCGTCGCGTCCTATTATCGGCTGTACAAATCGTATGGGCTCCGCGAAAGTAATCTGCCGACCATAGGCGGATATTTGGTCATATCCGTGGGGGGGCTTAACAATTTTACCATATCCATTAGCGTCAACACATTATTAGACACTTCAACCTGCAAGCTAGTAGCTCTCCTATTTTATTCTATCTGAGGCCCAAAATATGTATAGGTTTTATGAACATAAATAAATAAATATTTAAAGCTATTAAATATGATTTTTATTTTAATGTTATAAATCTATTTTTTTTTTTGCAAATATATCTATAACAGTATCGGTATTAATATATTTAGTTATGTTTTTTTTCAATATTGATGTGTTGTTGAACCGCTCCTGCAACATGGAAGTTCGAAGCCAAGTTTTGGTTCGACGCATTGCTGAAAAACTCCTTTCACAAGTTAAGAAACTTATTGGTATTGTTATAGCAACTTGAAATAATTTGTATAGATTAGGGAAAACACTTTTTGTTAAAACCTTTTTTACATCATTTAAAGATATATATTCTTCGTCGGTAGACTGCAATATGCAATTCTTTACCACTGCCATTTCTGACTTCAGTAAATCCTTAGATACACACATCAAATCCTAAAAAATTTATAAAATACAGGATTACTTTTAAAAATGGAAAACTAGAGTGTAATTAGAAATTTATTTTTATAAACGATAAATCAATACTTACTTTATAATGATCTACAAAAAAAACACTTTCCTCAAAGTTAAGTTGACAAAATTGATCAACAGCTGTAGCCATTTGGAGGCTTTCAGGAGAAAACCTTTTTTCCAGATTTACCAAGATAGCATCAAATACAGGAAAGAAAGCATTTTTTTGAAATAACCTTCAGTAGTTTCATTAGTTCATTAGAGTTAACACTTTAACAGCTTTTGTTTTGAAGTCAGAGTGTAGTCAGAATGTGATAATATCAAATTAATAACACATACTTCTGTATAGAAATCTGTGATTAATAATAAATGATATTGATTAGGATAACAATATTAATGTTCATGGTTTTCGGGCGGCATTCCAGGCGGCCAGCAGGGTTTGGCCTCCTTATCTCTAGTCCTCTGTCATAGATTATCATAGATAATAAAGATATGGATATGATAATATAACGGTCTTATCAGCGGTAATTAAGGGGAACAGTTGAAAATAAATTCTTACAAAACAATATTTTTTTTTTATGTTTTGATTACTTTCTACAATTGTATCAATATTGTTTGTTATAATTGAAGTAAAGATACTAGAACCTTCCGGGGGGGGCTTAAGCCCCCCAAGTCCCCCCCAATATCCGCCTATGCTGCCGACACGTTTGAACTGAATCAAATTCAGATGTTGTTACTGGTTAAACTGACCGTTTGGTCCACCTAAGCATTGCGAGTTTTTTTTTAATTGTGCAAATTATTTGCAAGTATTCGCAAGTCGATTTTTAGAATTTTCATTTCCAAACAGTGAAACCAAATAAATTATAAGTTGGACCAGCTTCACGTAGCCTTGAAATCAGCACCAAACGAAAGCTATTGATTAGCAATAATTCGCAAATCAATTTTTAAAATTTACAAGTCATTCAGTCGGCCGCCATAAGCTTTTTTAACTTGCAAAGTTCACCCAGCCGTTTTGACCTTTTTTAAAAAAAAAAAAAAAAATCAACAATACACTCGCCACCTAGAATTGCCGTCAAACAATGATTCAAGTGACGGGTCGCCATCATTTATTGAGGTAAAACAAAATTGAACACAAAAATAATTACCCCATTGAGTGGAGTTTGGCGTAACAATCCCTTCCCGACAACCTGTCAAAATATTTTAATAAAAAAAAAAAAAAAAAAAACACAAATCAAATTAAGTAATCAAATATAAGATCTGAAGATAATCAGGAAGGGTTCCCATGTTATTCAAATATATTAAATATTTATTAAATCATTCCTTCAAATACTACATATAATATAGCTGCTCAGCTCAGCAGTGATTTAAAACATACTAAAGAATCACAATGCGCCAAGAACGATTGAGAAGTTTAGCAGTTTTATGTACCTATACAAAAACATTAATCTCAACAATAAGAGATTACCACTTAACATTGAAATAGTAAATAATAGTTAGTTGTTTAGTTTTTTTTTATTAATATAAATATTTTTTCAAATACATTTCGTAAATATTTAATATAAGTTTATACATATTTTATTTTAACATACCTATGTAGTCAATTATATATTGTATATTTATATTGTGATATTAGTATATTATTCAGAATTTTATCCATATTATATTATATTCTGAAATTCAACTGGTGCAGTATAATTTATTACACGTAACCAACTGACATGCCCAGGCACTATGTAGTATTGCGATTACTAGTGCAACATTTCAATTATATATTTGTATTCACAAATACTCCAACCACATTTTTAACTTGTACATTAAATGTAATACAACAGAAGAATTGGCCAAAATCTTTTACACACGTTTTCGTCCCCGTCAATCAAAACCATACAAACCCCCAAATATCCGGTCTTGGTTTTGAAACTATTCTAAGTAATGTTCCCAGTAGACTTAAAATAAAATAGTTTAGGGACTTGAATAACATCCAACCCGTCATTCATTAAAGAAGGGGATGGAGATCATGACAGATTGTAGTGTCACCTTTGGATGGTTTATATTTATTCTATGAATTGACTTTTAAACTCGTACTAATTTCGATCAGATTCTAAAATCAAATTATCATCTGCTAATACATCCATGGAAGTTAAGAGTACAAACATTTATTGTAACAAACAACAATTTATTCTTTAAACAATGATTAATTTAATTCCAAGTAATATACTAATAGCTGATTAATATCAGTAATTATAATAAAATACAAAAAAAAAGAGATTTTCATTACATACTTTTGCATTAAATTAATCATTATAAAATAAAAAATAATGTAACAACTAAGCCTTAATCTTAATGCTCTTCGAAAGGTTAACTTTAATACCAGATATTTCTCCATCATAACGACGCATTTCTTTACGTGGCTCTCGTATCTGAAAATAAAATAAATAAAAAAATTAATTCATTTAATTAAAAACATATAAATTTAAAATAAAATCTAAATTTTTAAAATAATTAAACAAACCTGTCCCTTCCTACGGATTTTTGCTTTACGATATTTCATTCGATTTTTCACTCTAGGATTTCGAAGTTCTTTCTTACGCCGAGGTGTTAATCCTTTGTTTTTAGCTATTTGATAAGTAATTCCACGTTTTTCATCATTGGTCTCCATAACTTCATCTTTAAAGTAAATGTATCATGTTAATAGAAAACTTATTTCATATTACAAATATTTTGTTAATAGAAAACTTATTTCATATTACAAATATTTGATATACCTGTAACTTTTGTTTCATCATCATCATTGTCTTCATGGTCATCATCACTATCATCAAGTTCATTTATTTCCTTGTCATTTACACTTTCTACAATATTTTTGTCAAAGTTGACTTGTTTTACTTTCGGCTGAACTGGTTTACTCAAAAGATTGAGTAATTTCTTTGATTTATTTTTCTTAGCCTTAGAGCTAAATATAAAAAATATAAAATTATTTATATGATATAAAATGTACATTTATATAATTACATTAAAATAACTTCTTACTTTACTAAATTAATATTCGACAATACTTGATCAATTTGAGGTAAAATAATTGTTTCATAACGTTTATTTTCTGCACATAAAATTTCACGGTATCGAAGTAAACTATTCATAATTGGATGATTTTGAACAGGTTTGCGAACTGTTTTCATGAGAAAATAAAATCCAATGTTGGTACAGTAACTATTAAATAAAAGTAATAATTTTGTATACATTTAAATTAGAACTATTTAAAAAAAATGTAATTACTTCATTATAACTTCATAGTAACATTGCACATATTCTGTAAACTGACACTTGGGTAAATTTTCAGATTTAACTAATTTTAAAAAAGGACATAATTTATCTTGTACATTTTTCATATGAGCTGAAATACAATGCAAAAAGTTAGTGATTAGATTATAAAAAATAAAATATAATAAATAATATATTACTTTTAAAATCTGTAATCAATCCAAATAGTTCAGGAGATTCCTTCATTAATAATTTTCGTTTTTCACGATCACTCATAGAACTTAAATCTTTTTTAACAGTCATCATTTGTGTTATGTCATTTGTGTCAACTCCTTTTACATTTTCTGTTTCTTTAGTTTCCTAAATATTTAAACCATATTGGTAAATAAATATTTAATGAATAAAATTTATCAAAGAATATCAAAGACTATTTACAATAAAGAGTTCATTATCAAGGTCAACATTTTCTAATTCAGACATCATTCTTTGATGGATTTTACGAGCTTCTTCTTCTTCCATTTTAGCGGTTTCTTCATCTTCTTCCCCCTCAAAACCTAAAAGTTTTAAAATTAATATAAATTTATAAAATGTTTAATATTTCAAGTAATTATTTATTTTACCCCCATGATCCTTGTCCAAATAATCTGTATTATAAAATGATTTTCGCAATTGACCCCAAGCTTTATCATTTGGTAAATCATCTGAACCGCTTCCTGCACCTTCTATATCACTATCACTAAAATGTTTTCCTTCATCGACATCAGAATGTTGTTCAGTATAATTTTGATCTTTATCTTCATCATAATCTTCTTCTTCTTCTTCTTCACTGTCTTCATATTGATCTAATTTGTTACGCAGTGGAAATACTTCTTCCTGCATCAATTAAACAGTAATATTTTATAAAGAAATTCTATAAAAAATTATTTATTTATTACAAAATGTGTTTTATAAATTTATAAATTAAAGCATAAACGCCCGCATTACCATATTTTCTAAATTTGTATACAAAATAAATATTTCTTAACTAATATTTACAAAATTATATATGAAATTAATTACTTCGCTCTCCTCATCAGAATCATAAGGTCCAGATGCTAGTTCTTTTCGTGTTTTGTCTAGAAGAAGTTTTTCATTTTCATCATAATCACTTCCTGAATCTTCACCGTCAAAATCAACAGATGCATCATCATCACTCTCTGCTTGTTTACGACCCCTAAAAATAAATATTTTATAACAAAAGAATCCATTGATTTTGCAACATATTAAATACAAATGATAACGGTCTTTATTAAATAACATACAAAATAATTTATGACTTAATTGAATATAAAAGTTTTAGAGAACAACAACAGGTAATGTTGACATGCCTTTCATTATAAAAATAATAAATACATAATATAGGTATCAAACATAACAGCATATTCAAGCAAACCTGCAAGGCAGTTAAAAAATAAATAGTACAATTCCAAAAATTATATTCTCATAATATTTAACCATGTCCAGTATCTTAATACTAAAATATCTGAAAGGCATATCGATATTTAATTGATCAAACAAAATTAGAAAATTGTGTTGTAGGCAATTTATCATTAGTGTGTTAGTATTGATCTACAAAACTATAAGGTATTATAGTCCACAATTTGCATTTTTTTAAATATTTGTTCATTTAAAATACCTAGTTACAAAGTTAAGTATTTCAAAATAATTATTTACATCATACGAATCATAATAATATTATTGCCATGAATTCTATTAGCAACTAAATTATTGTTTTTTAAAGACTCAACACACCCAAATAAAATAACCAAATCACAACAGTCTGTGCTCAGAAGCAAAGTAACTGATATAGTTCGACCATTTAAGGTCTATTTCCACATGTCCATTACGGGCACAGGACGGGTCCGGGCCGACCGGGACGGCAAAAATAAAAATGATTGTTGACATTTGTTTAAATGCACCTATTCTCACATGGACGGAACGGGTCCGATCCAGGATGGCTGGGTGGTGTCCGGGGAAAAAAATATAAATCGCGACGATATTTTCTCGGCCAATCCGGATTCAATTTACCTGTCCCGGTCGGTATCGGATATATGTAAATACCCTACTGGGAAAAATAGTAGGAGAAACATGACTTTGGCTTAACAATTTCGATTTGCACTGACTTTAACTAACATATTGGCAGTTAAATGACATATCATATAAAATTTAACAGAACTTATTATAAATTATAGAATATGTTAAGTTATAATTTACTGACTATTGGAACAATACTCATAAACATTTTAAATAAAGTTAATATGATATTAATATTTTTGTTCATTGTAGAAAACAGTATGTAAAATATTTAAAAATATAGGTTATTATAATACTAACCTACTAATTATAATACATTCAGATTAGGCACACACTTAAAAATAAAAACCCGTCCGGGTCACAGCCCGGACTCTCCCCGTATATGTGTAAATAGAGCTTCCGTTACGGGCACGGTCGGCCCGGACCCGTCCCGTGCCCGTAACGGACATGTGGAAATAGACCTTTAAACGTATTCACGGAAAAACAAATTTAAATCGACAGCGGGAAGGTAATGCAATGTTAAAATGCTACTTCAACAGTACGTACCAAGGTTTTTTTTTCATTTTCGGACGAAATACTTCCAACACTCGAGTTTATATTTTAAAAGTGTTCGTTTACAGCACCTAACGAACAGCTTTGCTTGTCCACCGTCAAACTACAAACGTTGAACTCGACGTACGTTTGAATAAGGATATTGAATTTTGTGTATTGTTTTTATCAAAAAGGAAAACATGAATTCGTAACAACATTATTCGTTGTTTGAGGTTAAAAATAATCAGTCGCATGCTCCCGGTTCACGTTTATCACGGTCCACGATAAGATATCTCGCAGTCCGTGCCATTTGTACGCGTTACACGAACTCCAAACGTCATCTGTTCACCTTTTAGAATTATGGTTCGTCTACTGCCGAATGGCACAAAACCATTTTATGACTCGTGTATTTAAGTTTAACGTGGCTTATACGCGGTGCTAGTAAGCTAGTTCACTTTCTGATAGTAAAAAAAAGATCGCCTAAAGGTGCGATTCCTATGCACGCGTCTAGAGACGCGCAACCGACGCGGCGCGATTTGATTTTAGCCGCGCAGGTACTACTTTACTTGTTTTTAAATATAACCGATTCCCATGACCGCGGCGGCCGCTTCGAGGGCAGTCAAATCGCACCAGCCGCGCGGCTATTCATATTTTAATTTTCAAAGTTCGACATTTCGTTACACTGTTATTTCGTAACACTGTGTGACACAAAATGTCTACAAAAGTGTTATTCACAATTTTGAAGAAGACATACTATTGGCTGAATCTGTAAGAGAACATCCATGTTTGTATGACTTAAAAAATGCCAATTACAAGGATCAACAAATAAGGGACAATGTATGGAAGCTTATATCAAATAACCTGAATAATAAAAGTGGTAAGTAGTATACCTAATCAACATATTCAACCTATTCAACATATTAATGAAATTTCAAAAGTAATTGTTAATTTGTTGCGTACCTGTCAATGTAGACTGTAGAGTATCTAGTTAGTTTCTATAACATTTGAAATATTAACATCTAGATAATTACCTAAATTAAAATAAAATATTCTATCTTCATATTATCATATTAACCTAAATGAAAAGGTACATGTACACATAATATCATATTCAGGCCCGTGGTTTTCTAATTTTGATGCTTGGGTTGATTTTTATGTCTTCCTCAACTAGGTTCAATACATAATTAAATTGATCCCAACTTAATCTAAAAAATTCCCTGAATTTGGTTTCGTCTCGCCATAAATGTTTTTCAATCAGGACACTGAAAAATCCTTCAGCTTCCCTGGCTAGGTACATTTCATGCACTTCATTTTTATTTTTTGATACAACGTATTTTATGATAGCTTATTCTTCTTCTACTTGTTGTAAAAGAAGTAGTTTTAAGATCAATTTTTGTTTTTTCGTTAACGACATGGTTAAACTAGTAAAATGGTAATATTTTAAAACATACTTTTATGAGTATACAAGTACAACCGTTCCAAACAGAGGACTTGATATGATTGTGTGTACGTGACTAATTCTAGTCTCGTAGTGTCAGCCGCGCGTCTCCAGACGCGTACATAGGAATCAATCGGCTAAATAAATGACCGCGCGGCCAAAATTCAAATCGCGCCGCGTCGGCCGCGCGTCTCTAGACGCGTGCATAGGAATCGCACCTTAATCGAGTGTGCTAGTAAACCAGCAAATTAGTTTGCGAGTAAAGTAGAAAGTTTCTACTAGAAACGTTTTAACTTTATCAGCAAACTAGCGCGCTGTTTTATCCGATACGAGTAAAAATATTATCGTGTATTCGGGCACTAGTTGTTTATCTTGCTTTTGTATCATATGCTTCTACTGGGACACAAAAGATTTTCAAAGTTTTCCGTACTCGACCTCGTTGTGTTTTTGTATGTAAGTTGATGATCGTCAACCGCCGATTCCTTAAGTAAGTTGGAAAAAGCTCCTGAACTACCTCCGTTAGACATCTATTTTTTTACCCATAATCACTTTTTAGTTTTTTTTCTCTTCTTTCAAGTTCAATTTTCAATGTGGTTCTCAAAAAATGTACACTCGCTAAAGCTAATCGGTTGTCCATGGTTAAAACACAAATGTATCACAAACTCATTGTAGATAAAAAAACAAAAATTAAATCAAACAGCAGTAGATACTCCACGATGACCAGTCATAGGGCTGTATGTGGTACTGGTACTAGCGGTACTTGAACTACCAGTAACTACTTGTATTTGAATATCGTGTGTTTGAAATAACTATTTTACTGCGTACCAGTGAAATAGTAAGATAGTGCGGTGTTTCGCTAGTCTCTAGTAAACTAGCACCGTGTAAACCACTCTTATGAAATGTGATCTTATAAGATATATCGACGACAGCCAATGACGTACAAATTTCCGAATTTTCAACGGTATGCCTACAATTTTTAACGAGTACCTTCCAATCGTTCGTAACAGGGAGTACAATGTTTGTTGTTTGAAATGTATATCATGAACATTCACATCGGAGCATACAGTAAGTGAAGAGTGAATACAACCAGGGACATGCATGTTGTAAAAGCTGCTGACATAACATGAAAATATTGAGGAAAGACGTAAATTTTCTAGACTGTTTCGATAGAAAAATTTTATTTATTCACACGATGAACCCTTACGGAAGTTACGGTTTACGATTTCGAACTAGTATCGTAATCATTGTATATTGACGAGTTCATTTTAATTTTTTTTTTTATTTCTAATAGACTATGTTAAACATTATTTCAAAACATAAATGGATTGCCGTTGCTGTTGTTATTAACAGCCATTTGAATGCGAGTAAAACTAAACGGTATACAAGAAATGCATTGGAACGCAACTAAATACAAAGAAAAACTGGTTTGTCAAAAGTTTATTTAACTTTATTGAAATTCAAAGGCAAGGATTGTTTTCGTATTCGTCAATCAGTTTGTGAGGGTCTCTTACATTCCATTAGTATTTAGTTGATGTCATATAGAATTTTTTTTTTTTAAAATTACGAATATTTAAACAAGTATAATATAATAACCGTTATCAGTTTTAAATGTTTAAAACGGTCGGTTCTCATTAGTGTATTGAACTGAACTTTCGAAACCGTTCAGACCAGTTCAAAAATTGTCACGACTCTTGCGTTGCGAAAATTAGATACCTTAGCGACAGAAATGTAAACAATCGTTCATATATTGACAGTATATTTTCATACAGTTATTTCGTTATAAAACTATCGTCGTGGGTGTAACAGGATAACAAAGTCATACTCGTATGGACTATAGCTAGCAGTCGTTGGGTCTGGACGATCTGGGTGGAGGAATAGTTAATAAATGCAAAAAGTTACTTCTTTGATGATTAAATATAAACTAAATTTACCAAGTGTAAAAGTATATTTATTGAACAACTATAAAGTTTTATTAAAGAAATATTTACAGTTTTGTAATGCTAATGCATTAAAATTCGAAATGCAAAAATACAAAAATCGCACGTCGATGAAATACAAAAATAATAATGATAAGAAAACTATTTTTACATATTTGTAGCTTCTATACAGTTTGTTTTTCCTCGGCTTGAATCATAATCCGTGTTAACCCATTTGAAATCATTATGGGCACCACAACCTCTTACAAACTGTGTTGATAGCCCATCAATATAAATCATTTTTTCTTGATCCCGATGTTGACCGTCTTTGATTTTTCTTTTAAACGAATCATAGTCAGGACTTATCCATTTTAAGTGACCTCGACTTCCATCGCTTTTTTTTAAATGTTGAACCCAATATTGATGATGATGTATCGGAGGTCCTGGTGGATTTTATTATATTTAGAAATATACACCTAATATATATTTATGTACATTTAAATTGGATGATTTTATGTCGTATTCGTACTATGTTATTCGTTCTCATAACAGAACAACATTTATAACAGTCACCTGCTGTTCGTATGCTTATCTTGTATTTTTCACATTTCAAATGTCGACGAAAATTAAGAAAAGTAACGGATAGAAAATTAACATTTAAAATGTAAAAATTAAGAGTTTGTTTTCTTTCAGAAACTTTGTTTTGTAAAATATTTACATAAACTAATAAGCTACCTAGTCTTTTATTGTCCGGATCACCATGTTTTCTGTTGTATGGCTTTTCTTTATTCATTTTTGGACGATTAATTTTTTGACGGTTCGCATTGTACTCGGGATTAACCCATTTGTAAATATTGTTACTTCGACCATCACCATCACAACCTCTTTCAAAATATAGTTGATGCTGATCACGATTTTTTCCAAAGGGACAGCCTACAAAAGGAGCAACGTTCGATTCCATTTTTTCATTAGCATCTAAATAAATTTGTTTATTAAAAACATACATTTTTTTATTTGAGAAGTATAGTTTATTATACAATAACTTACTAAATTTTCGTGCAGCAATGAATTTTTGTATTCCTATATCACACTTATGCATTATTTTCGATGTCTTTAAGTTTTCTTGTATATTGTAACAAATAATTAGAATACAATAGATTATTCACAAATATGCGAAGGATTTTTTAAAAAAAAATTTAAACGAAACTTCAATTGCAAAACTTTAGAAAATAGACCGTTTTTAATGATCTGAATATAGGCAATGTATCAAAATTATGTATCAAATATTCATGAATCGAACTGAATGTTATTTAGAACGGTTAATGGTTTGATAAACAAACGGTTATCTGAATACTAGTTAGCTGTGTATTTGATTCGTAGCCATAGAAAATTATAATAAATTGTAATATTAATACAAGCCAGATGTATAAATAATAAAATTAAATCATATTTACACGTTTATTTGAAATAAATTATTTGCATTTTCATGCTATGAATAAAAAAATATCACATTTATTTTACAACGCGTTCTTAAAAAAACGATTGAGACTCTTACAAACGACTTTTGTTTCCTTTTACAAACTCCGTAGAGAAGATTCTACACTTCAATATAACTTGCATGAGTTGCAATACTATGCATTGGTTGAGCTTGCCAACACCGTTCAATATAATTTTCATTTGATAATAGGCTTTAAAAATAGTTTTAATTGAACAATACTATTACATATTTTAAACAACCAGGTACTTTTTAGTACCAGCATAATTAAAAATAATCTTACACTCGACTTCTTAAATATGAAAGCTATACTGTCATTTCCTCGGATAGCCGAACGTAAGCTTTCAATATCAAAATACGGATAATTATGTGTTCGTTTCATAGAAAAAATTTCTGTACCTATTTGTATTATATATATATATATATGTTTTGCATGATTGGAAAACACTAATTGAATATCGAACAAAACAAAAAAAACATAATAACATAGTAAGTATATTTTTTTTTGTTTACCTTTTGTTTTTTTTTTTTTATCGTAGAGATTTTTCCAACTTCGATACATTTGAAGTATAAAGCTAATAATTTCAAGAACTCGGGACATGTACGTCCCGAGTTTTTAAAGTTCGATGTAACTTATCGAGGACCCATACAATATTTTTGTACACTAGTCTCTGTGATATTCATTAATCAGTTAAGACAGCCTTCACTAAGGATCGCACAGTCTGGTGATGTCGGGAAAGGAAAAAGGATCACTCTGGTGGAATTGATGTGTGAGGATGAAGAAAAAGAGATAGGTTGTCAGAGATTTTATACTTAATACTGTTCATAAATTTACAGCGACCGGGTTGTGTGGATGAATTGAGCTGTAGTTTTTGTGCAACAATTCACCTATTGCACCATTCTAACCTCGTTGTTGATAACGGTGATAACGTAATTCCACGGAAAAGTATCACATGAAATGAATCAATCCGCCGCTGATAACCGGAGGCTGATGAAGTTTTGAGTTTTATCTATAGTTGTAGTCATCTTCGCTTAAATTATTATTTTTACGATTAGGTATTACGTTTACACGGTTTTTTCTTCAAGTTTTCGCAATGGTTTTTACCACAGCAATGATGTTGGTGAGGAGTAGAGGCCCGGACGAGTTTTGGAGAAAAAGAAAAATATTTAAAATCGCAGCTGTAAATATATTTATATTTTTAATGATCATATGAATTGTATAAACTACAAATCCTGTACATGTATTAGTTACCTTATTATGTTTGTCTGTTGCGTTTTGGCAATTTGCTTAAAGAATATGTTTACAGCACTTTTCTGGTCGCCGAAGAAACTGTTATTCTATTGCAATTAGAGCTGTACATCGTTCTCTTCAATTTGCTACAATTGGACGGGCACTTCGAAAAATTGACATGAATGTTGTAAGTAACTGTGTTCAACATAAATAATATTACTTAAAACTAGTCAATATTGTCTACAGCGTTGGTCAAGAATTTTGCATTTCACCTGTTATTATATATTTATTTAAGGTTATTAATTGTGTTAATATCAAATTATAAAAACATTTATATTAGGAAAAATATTATTTCTCTGAGAGGTTTACTTTTAGTATACAATAAATAAGTAAATATTTATTAATTTACTAATATCAATAATAATAATTGTTACCTTATTTAATTATATGTTGCACAATTTTGTAGTTCTCTTATTATTTTTACATATATCTAAAACTATAAATTATAGTTTTGTTTTTTTATTTGTGGAATTAATTTTTTAGTTGTGGAACACTCGCATAAAAGCTGGTTGTGAAGAACACGGAATCGAACTGAATACATTTAAAGAGGGTTTATCCAGATGCGATATTCTACTAAATAAAAAAGTTTTGGCTGATTTAGCCATTTGGGAACCAAGTACTTTTAAAGTGAGTGTATTTCATAGAGTAAACTATCCATGCTTTATTTGTGAATTAACTTTTTTTAAATATTTGAAACATTTCATAACTGGATGATTTGCTATAAACAATATATAATATATAATATATAATATAATATATATTGAGTATTATATATATATATATATATATAATACTCAAATTCCTAATATTAAGTATTTAAATAAAATAATTTGGTAAAAAAAAATTTTTAGGCTTTATCTGATCTATCTAAGGCTGTATCAATAGATTATGAACTACCAGGCACTGAAAAATACAGTGAACCAACAAATGTAGTCACAAGAGGCTTATTGAAAAAGTAATTTTGTTTTTTATTATTTTATTATTCGAAATTCACTATAAAATAAATTAGCTATAAGAAATACTTTGTAGAAAAAAAAAATAAATATTTGTAATGTAAATTGAATTAAATATACATTGTTCATTTTTATTCCCATTTTGAACCTTTTTATATAATTTTGGTACAGTCTTGTGTGGATGATATTTCATTATTTAATTTTTATAACAAACAAAATTGTTTTTGATTATTGTTCAGATGTAATTTATATTTATCTAAATAGAAAACAATAACATTTAAATATAATTATACATTAAAAATTGTCTATAAAATATGTGTAGTACAATATGTAGTTATAAAAGTTTAAACAAATAGATTTAAAATAATATTTTTAATACACAAATTGTAAACACCATTTATAAATGAATACTATTTTATGATACATACATTGTGTTACCTACAGTATTTTCTATTTAGCAGTTTAATTGTTTTCACTTTAAATTATGTAAATTAATTATTTTTATAATAAGTAACATATTCTTATTAAGAATTACAAATAAAATATTACAACTGAATATAGTATTTAAACTTATCGAAAAATAATATTGACACCGATACTCTCATAAATCAAAATAAACAACTGAACAGTTTTGCCAATATTAGTTTTAAAAAATTCTATATATATTTTATTGATCTTGAGATACTGGACAGTTTTCATCACTTTTAGTTAAGTAAAACTCCTCGGTCTTAGTGGATTGTTTAGTGATTTTCTTCCGCATGTAAGGGGCCAGAAGTTTGGGATCAATATTTTGGTCTATCGGAAACAACCAACTGACAATAAGTCCAACAGCTATTCCTATTGCAGTGCCTATTGTGTTGTAATGCATATATGATAGTGTGAAAAATTTCCATACATCTGGACTCACATATACATCATCATTCATTCGATATAATCTGAAACAGTAATCCAACAATTCAAAATATAAACTTCATTCATGACTTATGGTAGAAATCAATAATTGTTCAGGAGGATATGTTGAATCGTAATGTAGAACTATACAAATGTTCAGTGTTGATATCATATGTTAAAACAAACTAAACAAAATGAAAACGTTATCGTTATTTGTAGCAGCAAATTTAAAACAGAATAGTATTAAAAATTGCTTCGATGTTAATATGTGTGTAATGAGTGTTGTGAAAATATTGCTGTTTTATAATTCATGTTTTTGCCTTTTGGTCATACCGAAAGACGTCAGAAAAAAAAAAAATTATACTCTTATCAACTGATATCTTTTCGAGACACATTTTCTACAGTTTTATACGTAAAAAAAAAAAACCAATTTAAATGCGTCAGAGTCTCAACTCCGAGAATAGCACACTTTTTACACGGAATAGTTGCGATTCTACACAACGGTTCGGACACAGTACCTGTACGATACGCCGATACGCGAGTACAGTAGAAAAAAAATACTTATCGCATTATTTCCCCGACGTACCCGGAGTAATTTGTCGGGTTTCTAAAAGTTGTGTTGGCCGGACACCCAGCGACCGAAACGTTCTTCGTGACGAATTTCAACTGGTTGTTGTACATGGCGATTTGAGCTCCAGCCACGATCCACGCCATCGCTCCCAGGCTGGCCATCATGCCGCACATTGCTCCCTGCCCGAGAAAAACCAGACGGTTTAACGTCGACACCCTCGTGCGCGGAAAACGCACGTCCGACCGGTGTCCGCCGTACACGTTCTTAACCAGTGGCGGATCCAAGGGGGGGGGGCATTTGCCCCCCCCCCCAAATGCCCAAATTGTCTTATATTTTATGTCATCATAGATGTTCATATTTCTTGAGTTACAGTTACAGTTAGGTACATTGACCGCTTCGCCAATAAAAAACAGCGACGTTTAGACTTTGTTTTATAAAATGTACTATAAAATATAAATTTGTAAGAAATTGTGTATATGTTGTAAATGATATGGAACTTTTGCCCCCTGCACAACTAAGCCCTGGATCCGCCACTGTTCTTAACGTAGTGCCACGATCACCGGCGGGCGCTTTTAAACCAACTCACCCTCGGGGTTGTCCGCGGAAAACATATGCCCAGTGTGAACACGCTCAGTATCGCTCCGTTCGTTATGCCGCTCACGCTGGTCGTCAGCTGCGGGATTAGAATTACGGGGAGATACACGCACAGTCAGGTTCAGCGGTCGCGTGCGCGAAAACGCGCGTTTGCACAGCGCCGTTTTTCCGCAACGTAGGTCGTACCCCGACGAAATATCGCCGGTAAAATATCGTGTGACCAAAATATCGTGAAACCAATATATTGTAAAAAAAATAATACTGCCGTACATTATTACCGCGTGTATTGGATTTAACTTTATCTTTTCAAATCATATTCACCTTTTATCTAGTAATGCATTCATGTATACTGGTTTTTCATTTTATAATTTCTATTTAATAATACTTCATATTGTTACTGTGACTGACGTTTATACATTTATCATCTTCAAGGTATTTCATTGAATATAAACTTCCATTAATTAATATACATATTTATTTATTTTTTTTTTTTTTGTACTTGCATCAATTTTATTAAATATTATAATTCTACTATATATTAATATGACAATATTATATGCTCGAAATATATTATTAATTTAAAATTAAATTACTATTTAATATTTAAATATACTTTTTTTTAAAACATATTCATGTATGTTTAAATTGCATGCTGACGATATATATAGGTACTGGTGATATTTATTCCATACGATATGGTTTCGCGATATTTTAGTTGCGATATTTTACCGGCGATATTTTGTCGGTGATTCGTCGTAGGCGGAGATTTGATTTAATATTAAAGGGAGAGTGGAGCTTAATTTTTCTTCGCGAAACTGTTTCGACAACACGTTTTATACTTTGAAAAATGTTCAAATAATTTTTGGGAGCTAAGCCTCCCCCCAATCTCCGTGTATGACTTAGGTACCTACGCACGAATACACTCACTTGAATGATTCCTTTCAACTGCTCGACCACTTTTACCAGGAGCACGCAAACGACGCCCACGACCACGACGATGCATTTCATGACGACGTTCGCTTTCGATTCGGTGATTCGAACGCCCATAATTTTCACGAGAAAGTCCTCGTAAATCGTAGCGCATACAGTGTTCAGTTGTGCCGACATCGTGCTGAAACAAACCGACCGCCGTTTTCCGATGCGTTCAGCGCGCGTTCCCCGCATTCCATGCGACTTATGGGGAGGTTATGTGTGCATCGTATGTGTAACACCATTGTGTATGAGCCATAAAAGCTCGATGTTTGAATCGTCAACCGGTCCGAAATTGAACGAAACACATTATTTCTCCCTTACCATGTTTTTTACACGTAGTTCGTTTTAGACCAGCGGTTCCCGACGTTTTTATATCCGCGTACCACTCACATTTGCATAATATATGATTGTCTGATTCACGGATTCACGTGAATATAATAATTCACAGATTCACGTGAATAAAATTATAAATAATCGTGACATTTTAAGCAACGGGTTGTATAAATTGAACTTTTATTTCACGTGAACACGTGAAAACGTATGTACGTGAAATAAGGAGCTCTAGTAGTAATATCAAAAATAAAACTACATCTTTAAAAAAAATGTCTTCGTGTACAACCTACGAGCTTTTCGCGTACCACCGGTTGGGAACCGCTGTTTTAGACTCTTAACGCAACGAGCAACGGACGTATCTATCTATACTCAGGTTTTTTTTTGCATTTTTTTTAAATTCGAGAGTTAATCTATTTAAAGAGAATATGTACACATATACAATCTTATACACACAATACACAACTGAAATGAATAATATTCACAATACATATATTTAACCGTCCCTTTTAAATAAAACCGATTATTACGATTATTTCATACAGGGCCGCTGTTACACATTGCGGGGTCCCGTGCGAAATAGTTTAAACGAACCAATACGCGACAACTACTGTTAGCAATTGTATTACGAATACTATGTTCATCGTGTCCAATAACCAGTATTTACATAAACACAGTAGGTACATTGGTACTGTCCTCCAGGATATTTCAGAACTATTATTTCAACTGTGGTTCAAAAAATATAATCATGTTATTGATAATAGTACGTTTTTTAAATTATAACATTTGGCGATTTGTTTTTCTGTAATGAGCTCCGCTTCCTCGGGGCCCTGTGTAGGTGTACCGGTGCCCTTGCGTCGATCCTGATTTTACAATATATAACGCCAAAATGACCAAACGAGTCTCTGGCGGTCGTCAATTTAGTAACAAGTTTTTGTCGTTTATGTCACACGTTGAGAAGTATATAATCTGTTTGGTTCGTGATGCTCAGCAAACAGAATGTCACGTCTATGTGATGATCAATGATCATGCTAAACGTTACCCAATCAACGTTGGTTCTGGTAAACCAGTTTTGACGAAATTGATTTGTGAAAACTAGTTTTGATGAATTCTAGGTTATAACTTTGACATATACTTATACATATTTATATAACATACCAAAGTCCTGGAGACCATGTTAAAAAAAAAACTTAAGAAATTATATGGGAAATAACACCATGTCGGTGCTTATAAGAGGAGATGGTACATTATCGAATTTAAAAAATAAAAACCATTTATACCACGATAAATATATAGAAGTACATTTTGAAATCCCAGAATATGTTTTCTACATAATAATTTTAATCCCAACCTGTTATGACACAAAATGCAAACATTTAATTTAAATTAATAATCAATAAATAATTGTTCAATAACATAAAACATAGAAACATGTGTCAAGTAACTTTTTTTAACTTACCTTAATGCAGCGCTAACCAAGCCAGAAATGAACAAACCAGTAAGTCCGGGATATTTCGCCGCTACATCCATTACGAAATACGGCAATAAATTTTTGTCGCTAGTTACATGCTGCAACAATTGAAATGTAAAATTTTTTTTATTTTTTTATTTTTTTTTTAAAAAAAAGTTTCGGTATACTTCTCTTGTATATTATTGTTATTATCGATAAATCATCGTATACAAAAAATGAATTTTGAATAAGACATGGTGGAGAGGGAGGTTCGAAAAGCATTATCGTAAAATTTTAATCCCAGAAAAAATACCCATTAAAACCAGAGTTATATAAATAATGTAGACTTAGTACGAAGTACGAAAGATTCATTATTGAAAAAGGTCCATAAAAAGATCCCTCGCATAGAATCTGTAAAATGTACACAACATCGACTTTTTTTTGTAGAAAGAATCGTTAAAATAATGTATTTGATATTCTAAAAATGTGAAGTTGAAAAATTTATAATTTATGAAAATACTATAACGTGACTATTCGGTATTCGTAAAACGGTGCGCGTTATGATTGACCACTGACATGCAATATTAGCTAAAAACGGAAAAGCGTTCGCATAAAGTAATCGTAACAATACCCGTCCAAACCAAAGTTATGAATCCTATACTACGGTCATTCTCGGACATTAGCTCGTATATTGTGTATTAATGAAAAACAACGTAAAAATAAAAAAAAAAATAGCGTTTGCTCACTTTGGCCAAAACGGGGTCGCAGTCTTTGTACGTGGCGAAAATCAGCATTCCGACCGTTCCAGTCAGTACTTTAACGACAATTAATCCGATGCCGAAATAAATCAACGCTTTTCGAGCCTTACTGTACGTTGGCAACGCTACGAACCGTTGAATGGCACCGGGATGAACACCCAGATAAATGATCAAAGTCAACGCCGTGCCCGTGTTGACCGTCCAAAACGTATGTCTCAAAAACGGATCCGGGTTCATCCTGAATGAAACATTATTCCAAATCGTATAAGATCAACGTCTCAGCGCATTATAGTCATCGCGTGTACAATGCATAAATAACGATTGAATGAATAGTTAGTTCTCTGATTTTTCGTTTAGTAAGGCTGTATAGATGTATCGTAAATTTATCGTGGACCTTTAATTAGGTAACAATATTTTCACGGAACTCTGAGAAGCTAAATTATATCGTTTACGTACCTATTATGGGTTTATATAAAATGTAAATAATGATCATAATAATCTACCTAATCACAGTTAAATGTTCTCTACAATTATCATAAATCATGTTTACGAATACTTCTCTACAAATTATGGATTCATATTTTTCATAAAACGATAATTTTTAGAACATATATCGTGACACTCGCATGAGAATATTTTTTTCATTAAGCCTACGTGAAAGGTTAAACAAACACATTTTTTTATTTTTGATAAATTATTTCAAACCGTTTTTATTCGCATTTCGCAGGATAGAATCTTAAAGTATAAAACCCGAGAAAAGTGTTTGTAAAGCATGCTACTAAAAAACACACTTTTACTATAACCGTGAAAGTTACACTTGAGGTTTCACAGCAGTGCTGCAATCAAAAAGAAAAACATATTAGCTGTACGATGTTGACCACGTATGAAATGAAGTGCACGACAATAGGTAGGCAGCGCTTGATTTTTGGAAGGGGGACTGAGCATCTAGCTAAATTATCAGATATTTTAGCGTAACTCTAATATTTTGTCGAAAAAATGAGACAAAGATTTATTTAAGTTTAGTTTTAGAAAATTTCAAATAGGTTAATAGTTTTCTTGAAAACAAACCGTTTAAAAAATGTATAGGTGTATCTAAGTATTAGTTTTTGATACAGGGGTGCATAAATGATAATAATCAAACATCAACATCGACAATTTTCGTTGGCATACACAATCGCGTAACTGTTTCCATTATATAGAAAGTCTGTAGCTTATTTATTTTTTGTTATAATTATACATTTGGACTGACTTTAGCCTCTTTAGACGAAAAACATACATATATTTATTTATTGAGGTTATGGTTAAAAATTTGAAGGCGAGTCTAATAGCTTATGAATTATTCGTTGGTTCGTGGTAACATGTTTGAGGGTGTCATAAGAGAGTGAGCACCAAGGGCGTATTTAGATATTTTTTGGGATTTTCTTCAACCAAAATACCACAATTTAGCCTATTACAAATAAAATTTGGGGAATTTAGTACACAATTATAATTTTTGTTGAAATTCTTAACGTTTCCACAAAATTTACAATGAAATAAAATTTGTAATGATAATAATAATAATATTTATAATAATATAACATATTATATTAAATTTTAATTTATTTCGTCGCCACTGTTGGCAACTTTGTCGAGTAAAATGTCGTCGGGTATGTAAATGTTTCTATGAACAACTGTACGACGAAAATCGACTATCGTACACGTGTTGTTGGCCGCCGCCAGCACAACATTTCAGTGATAATAAAGTCAACTTCTTGGAAATATTTATAGCTCATCGTATAATTATTGTGCGGTAGCCGAGACGCGTGTACATCGGTAAATCGATTCAAAGTAAAATAAATCGTAATCACGATAATGCATAAGTACCGCACGTAAAAATAAAGCACTATGTATCGGGCTCAAACGTATGATTGTTACGATCAAAATTGTCGGACACAATACATGAATAACTTGTTAATTGTTACTAATAATTCTTAATAAAATTATGTTGAACTTCTACGATTTTCATCTGATAGGGTGTAATAAGCAGACTTCGAAAACATTTTTTTGGATTTCGAGGAAGGAGGAGAGCTGAAGCCCCCTCAGCCCAATCCATATAAATACGCCCTTGGTGAGCACGGTTATGTTCAGTTTTTAAGGGACGCACAATTTGTATGTTCCATCAGAGCACCTCTACTATTTTCTTCCCAAGTCAAGCACTGTAGGTAGGTACCTGAAAAGTTCAATTCGATCTCCTTCTATGTTAGCTTTTATCGCGTTACTGAACCCTCCAACTTGTACGAAGCCCAAGACGATCACTGCTACAATTGACACGGCGGTGAACACGCTCTGAATCGCATCCGTCCACACCACTGCTTTCAGTCCACCCTGAGAAATAAATGTTCATAGTGATATTAAAATGCATTATCTTAATAATTATGAACCGAACGTAAAATATTTTACTTACGACGGTCGTATAAAATATACAAACGAAACATATAATGGGAGTTATTAAATGTACGTCGAATCCCGATACTGTAATGCAAAAATTGCCAATATTAAATAAATACCTATAGATCATTATTGTATTAGACATTTGATGTACACGGCTAAATATATATTTATTTTACATAACGATCGACCATATGTACCATATGTTTATGCACTACGCTCAAATGTCTGTGTAGGGACGTAGTGTTGCTGTTAATTTAGATATGATTTAACTTAGCAATAAGTAGTTGACACGTATGTGCGCAGCTGTTCAATTTCTGTCTCGGTAAATAAAATATATTATTAATTGAGTTTTTTAAAGTATTATTTTATTTTCTTAAACCGTTCGTCTACGTTGCACTTTTTCAGTGTAAGTTGCTACAAAACCGAACTTCGTCTGTAAATGTACCGAGTCGACTTTCGAGTCCGGCTCACTACGAAAATTATACTCATAAAGCATGCAATTTGATGTTTAAAAACCATTCGCTCAACACATCGTAAAATTACTAAATTTTAACGTTTAAATAATCATTCGGTAACATAATTACTATATTCTGCTCGTAGGTAATAATTATTAGGTGTAGGTACATGAATTCGTATTAAATTTCTAGTTTCTAATTTCGAGTATTCAGTCGATCATGCATACTTAGATTGAACACTAATGCCGATATGTAAATCACTTGCGGTATAAACAGTACAATAGAAACGCCGTAGATAAGCGAACACAGTACGCGAATGCTGGAATCGAAGCGCAGTTCCAAGTACTGTATAAATATAATAAACAATATTTGTAGTATTCTGAACGATCCGTTTTGCCAATAAATCGCTATACGACACGCATTTACCTCGTAGATCGATGTCAATTGAAGTTCGTAGAACACTGGCAAGTATATGTGCAAGACCACAACAATAGCTACTGCATTCATCAACACGGCAATCAGATATTGCGTCCCGTGGCTGTAGACCTCAGTGGGCACTCCGAGCAGCGAAATACCAGAAATGTGACTGAAAATACAACAATACGAATTAGACTTAAAATCATAGTGTCGATCAGATCCGTCGATATTCGACGTTCATTTCCCCGATACCCTCCTCGCTTTGGGATTTTGAGCTAAAACATCATCCCACAATTTGTATCGCGTTTGTACCACAAATCCTTTGCACTTGAACGGGATGCAACGCCCCCTGCCCCTTTAATGCTGGTTGTATTTTGATAATGGGATGCACAGGAAATGCACGATTTTTTTTTGCAAAAATATTTTCTAAACCTTTTTATGTTATATTTTTGTCTGTTGTTTAAATTAATCTTAAAATCACATATTTTCACAGTTGTTGACTTTTTAGAGCTACAAGTAATTCGTTCTAGTAATGACCAACACACACACACACACACACATATATGTATATATTTGTGAAAAAGATTATAGCCACGAACGTATAACGACAGGAGCCAGAGTTTTACCATTGAAAAACCGTCTTAATTTGTGTTAATCTTTTGCCCAGCCCTACTGGACAAACGGCTGAACATATAATATCGTATGAGGTATAATTTATACCATAATACTAACCATTTACCATTATACCATATTGTACTTTTTATACTGTAAATCGATCAGAAATAATATGCAGATGGGAACAGGGGAACTCGCAAACAGATTGGTTAAACGATTTACAAGTTATCACCAGAAATGTTTAAGTATTTTAAGACCGATTTTGAGTACGCAACGATATATATATATATATATGTCCCTCGATCCGCCACATATTAATCCCTAATACTCTCGTCGCAACGGTACGGTCTCTTGGATGCCGACGCGGAGACAACTCTGACGATGAGAATTGATAAAGATCGAAGACAAACCATTACCATTTAGTAATTTCAAGTTTCGAGACTAACGTCTAGCACTCAATTACGCGCAACGTTTATACTTTTGTTGAACGGCCGTTGCTTTGCTGAGATATTATAATGGTTTTAATTAATCTCATTTGTATTGGCTGCAACGAGTAGTTGTTTTGAGATTTGGTATTGGTCGTTTCGACTTTATTATTATTTCTTTCTTACTATTATAATAATAATTATTATTATTTGTATACGTGGATAACGTGTTTCCAGAAGGAATTGAGGTTAGTCTTTTCGGCAACATAACAATTTTCTTCTTTGTATACTAATACTATTATTTTCCATCTATGTATATATAAAAATAGTCAGGAGGCCAACGATTCTTGCACATTATAAACAAAAAAACATTAAAAAAAAAAATTTAAAAATAATATAAATTAATAAATAACAATAAATAAATAAATAAAAAATTTTTTTTGAAATCCCACCAAAAACACTTCATTATCACTCCGTGTAAAAAAAGCTAAGATAAAAAAAATTAATTTAGTAATGTATTAAATTTTTTGAAAGACGTGATATAATATGGAAACTAAATCAAATGCCATTTTATAATATTTCAAATACCTAAGATCAATATTGTAATGTTAAATACTTTGTCAACATATTGTTTATACATTATTGATTATGAAACATACTATAAGTAGTGGTTATTTATTTGTATTTATTTAAGTATATTTCTACGTCAGCCAAATAGTTAAACAATATTTTGACTAAGTATTTGACATTACAATATTGATCTTAGATATTTTTAGTATTATAAAATGGCATTTTACATAGTTTCCACATTATATCACGTCTTTTAAAAATTTAATCATCACTAAATTAATTTTTTTTTATCTAAGCTTTTTTTTTTTTACACGGAGTTATAACTAAGTGTTTTTGGTGGGATGATCGGTGGTTTCAACACTTTACTTTTAGTAGAATATTGTACTAATTGATTACGAATAACTGTAGGTCATAAGACTGTACAAATTCATTTTAATCGAGTTATTATATGTAATCTTAGAATATTGACATATGATAGTAACGAATAAGTTGAAATTAAAATTAATAACACAATATCTCTTTTATTGTAAAATCAGACTAAAATAATTTTTTTAGTCCTTTTTTAAAATAGTTTATATTTATAAATAGCACTAACAACACTTATAATTTAGAATACAGTATTCATCGATAAAATGTTATGACTTATGTTATGCAATTGTATTTTAATTTTAGTATATTTTCATTCAAGATTTGTTAAAACAAAAGATAAATAATGTAATTTTGGAAAATGGTGACCTTAGAATTCGTGTCTATGTTTTAAGACGGCACTATTGTACTGTAAGCGGTCGAACATGATCTATTCAATATGTGCGTTCGATTAAGCTGTATGTGACGATACGAACGCCCATCGAACATTTCTGGGATAAGTTTCATTGGAATTTATTAAGCGCACGGCGAAAATAAAAATTAGCTTATAAAAGAACAAAAAAATAAAATTAGTAAATGATACTCGCAAATGAACAAATAAATAAATAGTTTATACACACATAAACTGTCACGATTTTACGAGTATTAACTTTGTGATGATGAATTTTTAATTCAAAACTGGCCGTACTATACAAATAATGTTCCAGACTAAGCATTTATTTGTTTATATGCATGTGAACTATTTGTTAATTTATTTTTACATAATATTGATAATTAATTGTAATTACAATTTTTCAACACAATGTATCATGTTTCTGTGTTTGTTCGTATAACCTAGAGGTTTCGGGACACGTTTTCAACCTTTCAGCCGTTGGGGGATACATTTTGTCAGCATTGGTTTAACTATTCTCAGGTTTCTTCGAGAACAATGTATGCGATAAGCATAAGCGCAACTAAGGGGGGGGAGGTTTAGACTCCTAAATCTTTTCACAGGCATTTCAGATTAAAAATAAGGAATTTTGTGTTCGAAAATGAAATAAAATCTAATTACTTATGTCAGTACACGAAATAATTATTAAGTTCGGCAATTCTTGTTGTTCAGTGTATTATAGCTTTTGCTTTGCTCGAGAATGTCCAAAGTCAAAATCAAATACATAAAATCGCGCTTTTCCACAGCTTCATGCCAACGTTTGAGCCGTAAAATAGTAAAATAGTGAGTACTGTTGGCATTTTTCAGTATGGGAATTGGAAGATTCTAAAGGTCTGTATTATTTCGGTACTTATCTCGACTCTTTTTAACTCGAAGTTGGTGGGACTTATGAAAAGTTTCGAATTACTGAGAGTTACAAAATTAATGTTTATTTTTTTTTTTTTTTTATAATAATTTTTAAACGATTTACGTAGTACATACCTTTTAAGCTTAACGATACATTTGTGTATATGATTTTAAAATAAAGATAATTATTATTTTTTAAAAATCTGTTGTTGGTTTCTGATTCAGTGAACCTAGTTTAGTTTATTCAATACTATTTTCTGAAATGAATAAAGCTTTGATTACCTCGACACCTACTTCGGACTGGAGCGAAAAGTTACGTAATTTCTCCAATGACGAATTCTCCCTTCAAAGACTCAGAATGTCTGAGTCGTTTTCAACGTCTCATCGATGTACGGTCCGTAATGCGCGTATACTGTGGCTACACATGTATGTATGTAATGGTACTTACGATAATTGATCGGTACTTGTCGGAAGTAATAAGCTAAATTCGTACGCGATTGCATGGTAAATTATTGACGATAAGATTACGAAAAATTTGATGAATGCATTTCGGAATTGCCGAGCGTTGAACGGATAACATTTCGAATCGTCGAGCGTCGGCACGGCTAATTATCACCGACATTTTACTTCGAGTTACCGAGTGTACTCGAATGCGTTGTATTTGTTCGAATCGCCGGGAGATTTTCGAAGGAACCAGCAAACACTACGAACTGCCGAAAGACTTCGAATATTGTCCAGAGTCGGCCGTACATTCGTGTGATTTGTTCGGGTTTTATCATCGTCGAGGCGTTCTCCTTTCAGCAAGCATCTTAGCGCCCAGGTCGCCCACCCCTAACACCGGCTCTGCTTATAACGCGCTCTCCCCCCCCCGGGGGAGCAATAAAAAAAAAATAAAAAATAAAAAAAAAAAATGGTAAGCTCCAGTCGCGCGTGTGAACAATAAATCCGTACGGCTGTACCGAACCTGGCGATCAACGACATGGTGATTGGGAACACGGACATTTGCTTGCCGCCCAGCAGGTAAGCGCTGGCGACGTTCTGACCGCCTTTGGCGCACCCGTAGCGCAAGCCCACGATCACGGACAGGCCGAGCATGATCGCGAACGCGGCGCTCTCGGCCATCCAGTTCACGCGGTCCACCATGGTCGCGGGGTCCACGGGTGTTCGTGCGACGGGTCGATCCGTCACGATCGGCGGGGCGAGGTATGCGGTTACGCGATTCGGTCGTTCGCGCGGTCCGTCGAGTTGCACCGGAATGACGGGGCGTGCGAGGTCGAACGACGTGAATCCGAACTCCTCGGTCGCGGAGTAGGGGGCACCGACCGAGTTATCATCATCACCCGTTGATGGCGTTGTCGTCGAGTCGGGGTCGCTGCAAAGGCGGAGATTGGGGCGGGTTGAGGCTTAGCCCCCTCGAAAAAAATCGAAAGCTCCCCGAAATCCTTTGAACATTTTACAAAGTATTAAATAGGTGAATAAAATAGTTTTGCGAAGAAAGATCGAGCACCCCCCCTCCGCTAAAATTCAATCGAATCGCTTCGCCTATGGGTCGGTCGCTGCGACCAACGCTCGCAGGCGGCACGCGAGACGAGTATTTTCTCTCGTCGGAAGCACATATGCGACGACTTCACACGGGGGAAACCGTTCGCGTACTTTGATTTCGAGAACGGCCAATCGACCCCGTGACTTCGATCGTGACGTGAAAATAGTGTTTTTGTGCTTCCGCGCACAAGGCGCTAAACCGTCTGTCTGCGTTAAGTTTTCTATCTGTCCCGGTGATAAAATCCAAAAGTCGGCGTTTACGGTCGGAAGTCAATCGATAGCCCGACATGCTACGTATCTATCACGAACGCCTACGGTTTGTACGCAAATAATCATCGTAGCATTATTGTCCCCGAAAAACAATGTTTTACCAGTATGACCTCGAAGTCTACGGAATCGTATGAAAACCAAATGAACGAAATAAACGTGTATGGAGCTCCGCAAAATCCATCGGACTCAAGTGACGTATTCGTGGGGTGGGGGGAGGGAGATAGAAGAAAGAGAGAGAGAGGGAGAGGAATAGATAAACGTTAATCGATACGTTTGTGTGGGCATTTGCTGTACGTTAACGGAGATAAAACTATGAGAATCGCGAACGTACGTTACATGGGTGTAGTTTGGTATAATAATCTGTGGGAGCTATATGGCACTAGAAAAATGTATTCCAAAAACTCTTTATGTTCGACTTGAACTAAAGGGAAAGAATATTTTTTGGAAAAACAATTTATATTTGACTCGTTCTTAATCTGTATTTTATTTTACAATAAAAAATAGATAAAACGATCAAAATTCAATCATTGAATTAAACTTGGATGTCTGTATTTTTCTGCATTCATACTATAAATATTTTAAGATTACAAGAACATTTAAAACTATAATTTCAGATGAAATTTATTAAATGGAAGTGAACACTACGAGGGGGCTACAAACATTTCTCCGGAGACTATATCCCCCATGCATACTACGTTACAAGAAGTACAACGCGTACGAGAAATGCACGTTGAGTCGAGGACGAAAAAATATAATTCAAAAATCGCGAAACGCGCGCACCGTTTCTTATCATTATGCCTGTACCGCGGAACAAACAGCATTGATAGCATTGAATACAGATAAGCGATAACACGGGACTAGAATGTTTTCGTAGTCAACTTCGAAATTGCTTTGTTTTCAAAAAAAAAATAAAAAAAAAACCAGGGCTTTTAATCGTTTATACGATGTTCATATCGATTTACTTTTGATCGTGCTCGTTGCGTACCACGATTTGTACGAACTGCCCCTGTTGACATATTAGCGGTTTAAGTTTGATCGACTTAATGCGCGTCCAGAGAATTACAGACGTCCGGAGTTCAAACTTTCGTTACTGTTCGGCACCATGACGTCGTCTTCGTCATTGTCCGCCGACAATCAGAACGAGACTCAGTCCAGACTGTATTTCCTCAATGAACAGTTACAGAAAATGGTTAAAGAACTACCGAGGTGAGTATAGCACACGTAAACGAAGTCGTTACTGCCCCTCATTATACATATTTAAATAACTACGATTTCACGTAACAGCGTTTAAATCGAAGTGGTCGTTAATGTCAAGACGATTTGTTATTGTCAGTAGTCATTGTTTTTAGCAGTTCTGTTTTACTTTTTTCTAATAACTCCTCTCAGCCCCCCGTTTGTAACATGATTACAGTGTGTACTTCATTGTTAAGCTGTTTTTGTGCGATAATAATAAAAAATAATCGTCTTTTAGGAAATACCAACAACGTATTCCCAACGAACTACTCTGCGAACTGGCTGAATGTCTTTTGGATGAAACATTATATTCAATTGTCAAAGAACTGACGGATATACAGCATGTCACCGAAAAACAAATGTTTCAAAAACGGTTAGAAATGATTAACAAACATTCCGGTAAAATATTCAAGAAAAACATATTGTTTCTAAAATGATTTTGCATAGACAATCAAATGGTTGTTTTGTTTAAGTCGGTATACAAAAACTACTCAAGTCCGATTTAGTTGAACCAGGCAAGACCGAAACAAGATTGAAACTTCAAGCTGAACATCGGAAAAATTTAAGAGACTTTGATAAAAAGATAGTAACTGAACTCGATGAAAAGGTATTAGTAATCTTAAGTAGATACTTAATTGTTATCTGTAACTAAGTTTTGATAGTTATCTATAAAAGTTTCTCTTTTTTGATGTATTTAATAATTCCTGGATATATTCAGTATATTAACAGCAGTAGATTTAAATTTTCAGCATACATTTGAATACTGATTTATATCCAAAAAAGGAAATATAATACAATCGTATATTTAAATAAATATTATTTTCTTGGCTTTTGTATTGTTGAAAATATTGTATGAGCATAATAGGTTTTACGGACGTTGAATATTATAAATTATTTGATATTATTTTTAGTTAAAATTTGAAAATTTTGAGTACTCTAATCACATTATAAAATTTATTTGCTTACATTTTATTATCCTAATTTATATATTGTTAGTTATTGATGTCAATTATGTGTGTAAAACTTAAATTTATTTATATTTGTTTACATATAAGATAAGATATTGGTAATTTAATCAAACATATATTAAATAGTACATAATTGTTGATTTTTAACATATGATGAACCAGTTTGTTGTACAATATATTTTCAATTAATTAAATGGTTTTTGACATTTTTTTTTTTTTTAACAGAGACGAGAACAACAGAACACATTGCATATGGCTGGTGTACCTGGATTTGATGTCACTGATGATGCTAGTCGTATTCAAGTGCAGATACGTTTATGTGATTTTATTATAAGATTAAGTTTAATTGATAAAAAATCAACTGAATTGTAAAAACAAAAATATTGATAAGAATAATATGTAATTTGAGCTAAATATTTTAAATAAAAATTATTGTACTCTATTGAACAAATTAATTCCAAATTATTAATATAACTAAATGTTATGACGAAAAAAAAAAAATAATAAAAAAACAATTAAAACGATAAATATATCACACTTCAATAATTCAAAATGTACAAATTAGCTAATTAGAAGTAATAATAATAAATGGATTCCATGTAAATAGTGTAAAAGTTATGAAATAAAAAGACAAATAATAATAATAATAATAATAATAATTGATAATATTAAAATAAAAAAGGGATTATTCATGTAAATAATACATGTGAATAAGTGTAGTGAGTTATGAAATAAAAAGACAAATAATAATAATAATAAAAAAAATTATATGATAATCCTGTCAAAACAAAAATGTTCATTAGTTTTTCAAACGTGTAAAAATACATTAAATATAATTTTAGAAAATGGATACCAATATATTGTAGAAAATTTGTCTACTTAGAATAAAATATAAAAAATATAAGTTACCAAGGAAAGAAAAATATTCATTCAATGATTAAAACTTAATCTTGTAATAGCAAAAATACAGCTGTATCAGAAGATGTCGCTTGAACTACTGTTTTTTGATCTAATTTATTGGCTGCATCGATATCAGTTGGTGTGTAATAAATAACATCAGAATCATCTTTTTCTTCAAAACCAATACCCCAAGCCATCAATTTATCTACAAAATTAAATTAAATCATAAGTATAAATATAACTGTACACACAGGTTAAAGAATTTATATAACTAATAGTATTACTATTTTCTGTAATCGCAAAAGTGCTATCTGAACCACATGAAATCAGTTTAATTTGTGGTAATGATGATAATACTTTAGGTACTTTTTGAATTTCTGCGATGTCTATACCCAAGCGACCATCTCTATAGTCACCCATTACATAAACAGCACCTAAACAAAAACCATATTTTTAATAAAATATTTATGCTGAAGCACACGGATAACCAATATATTTTAAATATTGATTCTAAGTTTATACTTTGTTGAACAGCTTGAATACAAGATGATCATTTATTAAATTTCATCTTTATTTTAATTAATTCAAAACTTATATTATAGAAAACTAATAAATATATCATAAAACATGCTATACTTCATTCTTTAATAAACATCACTGGGTAAATTATAAATACAGTAGAACCTGCTTAAGAAGCTTTCCAAAGTGTCTTAAGCGGTTAATCGTATTACGCAGGAACAACATTTTTTTTATTATATTTCACAATACATCCATGTTATATACATACAAATTAAATTTTTTTACTTTGCAGAGTGAATTATTACATTTATAATACATATTATTTTATGTTACCTATTTCAAAAAATCATTTATCTTTCTTTGTTTTACATTTTTTATGTTTTTTGAGTACAGGAAGTTTTCAGTTTTATTAAGATGATGTAACGTTTCATCAGTGTTGTCAAAAGATACAATTAATCTTCTGATAACCAGTACAAGTACACATACACATTATTCATTGTCGTTATTATTAGTGAGCTATTTTTTAAATTGTATACAATGAATTTTTATATTATCATTGACAAGATGAGTGTCCTATCCGGGAACATAGAGCGTATTATCCAGAATTAATTACATGTTAAATGTTGTCAAAATCAAGGGACTAGTAAAAATGAGCATATTAGCCGGGAAATTGACTTTAATGGATTCTACTGTAGTTATATCATTGATAGTTCAGTAAATATCTACTACTCATGTATTATATTTATTTTTTTAGCCTATTAGAAATTATCAGCGAATTGCTATTATTACTTATATAATATACAAACCCTGCTCATCCAATAAAGTGACATGTTGAGTTCCAGCTGATATAGACTTAATTTTGAGACGACTTAAAGATTGAGATTTTTGTGGAAAGTACACACATTTATCATCATTTTCAACACCTAATTGGCCATTAGCATTCAAACCAAAAGAGTAAATTGTAGCATCTGTTAAACGTATAAATGTAGTGTCGTAATCGGCCCAAATATTCTCAACTTTTTTCCGGAAATTCAATAGTTGAGGATTCAACAGTAACTCTGCAAGAAGAAAAGTTAAACTTACAGTATTTAATAATTTCTATTTTTATATCTTTTATAATATATATACGTTTGCCAACACGTGATTCTCGATTGGAATGTCTTTGGCATATTCTACCAAGTTGACCTTCATCGCCACAACCCATGGTGTATACTTTGTTTTTAGATAACATGACCAGGTGATTGATACCAGATGCAATTCTACTAACATTGCTCATGATTAATTTAGGTTTTAATTGTTTTTCTCCATTTGGATGGAAACCCATATCACCATTTTTATCCTATACCATAAATTAATATTTTATATTATAATGAATGGGCTTAATTAATAATGACTTACTCTAAATGTGCCCCAACTGTACACATTACCATTACTTAGGAGTAATGCAGAATGGGAACCTCCAGCAGAAATACTATATATTTCTGCATTTTCTTCTGGAATCTCTACAATTCCAGGTTTAGTCTCGCTATCTTCAACTGAAGTATCACGGCCCAGTGCACCTTCATCATTGCAACCCCATGACATAAGCTTTAAAAATATTAAGATAATTAATTAAATAGTAAAATTTAAAGTAACAATAATTTACTTTTCCATCATCAGTAACACTCAAGACATGCATACTTCCAGCAGCAATAAGTTTAAATTTCAAATTCTTTAGTTCAGTAAGATTTGTAAGTTGTTCACGATCAGGGCCTAAACCAAATAACCCACCAATCACTATGTCTCGCCCTTTAATCATCACATGACCAGATGTTTCAATTCGATTATCAATGGCTAAAAAAATATATTAACCAGTAAAAATTTGATCATCAAACAAATAATAATTTAGAAATAAATACCTATTTTATCTGTTGTTTTTTCAGTCTTTTTTCTCTTAACTTCAATTGGCTGTACATTAGTAGACTTTCTTTTTGATCCTGTTTTAGGGAATAATAGATTTATAACATGATAAATTAGTGTTTTGAATACGTTAATATAAAAAAGAAATTACTAACTTGTTGAACTAGTAGGTTCAGGGTCATTTTCTAAATCTTGTTTATGTTTGATACGAGAATCAGTAGATATGACAGTTTTTTTTAATGTAACACCTATCAAGAACATATTTATTATAAAACCGTACTTAAAACCTATATTCAAACAATGTGTATAAGTACTTGAAGGTTGTTTTTCATTTTCTGTTGATTGATTAACTTTTTTAGGTTTTCCTGCAGTCTGTTTATCATTAGGAATTTCAACTTCTGCATTTTTATTTTGACCCTTTTTCATATTTTTTTTACTGTTAGTTTCCTTGCTACAAACAAAACGCTGTTAAATTATTTAACAATAATTTCCAATAAATTAATTAAAAACAAATTTACCTATTAGTTTTTGAAATATCTGGTTCAGAATGTACTTCTACATTAGCAATACCATTTACTTCTTTAGGTTCTCTAAAAAAAAAAAAAAAATACTCATTTACAAAAAATATAAATTTATACAGATAGATATCATATATCAATAAAATATATTTTGTATATACAAATTTTAAAAATAATTATAATAAACTAAATTACAAATATAATAATGTAAGTTGATTAAATTATATACATACTGTTTTGTTTCAAATGAATTGTTTAAAGCATCTAACAATTCTTTATCAGTTTTAATTTTTATATTCTTCTTGGTTGTAACTTTAGTTGGCCCCTTCTTTTTACCAGCCATTCTTACAGATATTAACTAAATAAAATAAAAATCATATATTACAATTAGTGAAATTAATTTCAAAAGCATTTAAATGTAAACAAAAAGAAATGGAAAAAAAACAGAATCTGAACATTGATTTATAAGCCAATCAAATCAATTAATAGAATATACGAATATTAATCATTTGATTTAAACTTTGAAATTGGTGTACTAAGTCAACGTGAACAATTTCTAATACAACGAAGACAAACAGAATAAGTACCATTAACAAGTAATATTTTAGGAACAGTGGTTTAATTACAAATTTGAAAAAAAAAAGGTATTGATATCAAACGTTCATAGTTCATATTTTTAACGTGACAGTCGTGTCATAATATTAGTAGCAGCAGTCAAACAATGAAACATAGTCTGCGCAATCTGCAAATGTAGGTGACCCAATCGCATGATCGGAACAGTGACTTTAAAGAGGTATATAACCGGATACTGTAACAAAGATGAAAACCGTGAAAACTTAACTATCCGCGCGAGTGAATGGACAAGTTTGCCGCCAAAAAGCGGAACTCGGGTGAGCATCGCCACTTGGGAGTTCACTCCATGACCAGGAGGCGAAATGGAAAATGCTCGCGCTTTCCGTTACCCGAGAGAAACCGTACGGTCTTCGGAACGACAGCGAAGCAGTTTCAGGAGTCGCGCGGATGACGGATGCTGCGCACGGCGTCGCGGGTAGCCGAGTGCGCCAGGAAACATCGCGGCACGAGACAGAGGTGCGCGTGCGCGACAGGGAGTAGACGTACGGAAAGCACGACGGCGGCAATGCGAAAGAATCCTTTGGAAACCGCGTCGTTTTGATTGCCCAGCTACGCGACCATCGTACCGGGCACGTTTATACTCACGGAAACCGTCGAAACAGCAGGCAAACAGTGCGACGGCAAACGTTTTGGTCGGTTAGGAGTCGGCAGGAACAACGAGGTTTATCAGGAATCTTGGTCGCTCGTCCACCGCAGGTAATCTACGTGCCCCGTGTACGAGCGTTTCGCGGCAAAGAAAAAGCGATAGGCAACACACGGCGGGGTTCGGCGGACCGGTGAGTTTTTTTTTTTTTTTTTTCGGTGGGGGTTTCGTAACGGTACGGAACGGTAACGGACAACCGTCGTCGGCATCAGCTGTTTTATTGTTATCACACCGCCGTTATCACATCGAGCACCGAGTTACACGTGTTTTTTTTTTTTTTACTTTTGACGCTTATTCGTAATTTCTCGTACGCCGCTGTGTCGCGCGCGTCGAACCACGGTCTCACGTACTTGTTCCGTTACCAGCCTGCAAGTCGGCTCAGACTGAACTAGGCGATTTGTTTCTCGTGGGGTGACGGTGGTTTTTGGTGTTTTAACGGTCATCGTTGTCAATACCCGTTGTTTTTCGGCGTGCAATCGAAATGACCGGATCCATTAAGGACGTGTCCAAGATGAGCGTGCACGTTCCCAAACGCAAGCGCGCGTCCGACGTTGAGTCGCCTGGTCGACCTAAACCGAAGAAATTCAAATCGAACATGTCCGATGTGTCTTCCGTCTTGTCGCCGAGTGTGGCGTACGGTGTACACGACGAACCGTCTGACGAATTCGACTGTGACGAAGATCTGATGTCTACCACAGAAAGTATTGCACCTGTCAAGGTATGCAAAATATTATACTTTTATTTTGGCTTTAGCAACTATGATAGCCAACATTTTGTTTTATTATTATAGATAATTATCTTAAATTTATATATTATCTTTAATCATTTCTATTAGTAATTATTGAACGCCTATTTTTTCTGTTTATAGATAGAATTAGATACATCTCATTTGAACAGAAACGAGGGCGTATTGTTTTCTGAAGATCTAATAGAAGACTATGAAGTATGGACGTTGCAGTGCCCTGATGACGTATGTATTTAGTCAAGAACATAGTAAAATCGCTTTATTTCTTGTCCTAGACAAAACTAGCTAGTTAACCCAATCAGTTTAAGGTATGGTTTCCTATCTGAAGTGGCCACAACTACTGAACACTGAGTACCAACTGGTTTTCTGCAATTTTATTTTGCGAGTAGTGTATAATAGTTCATTTTATCCCAAATAGTAGTGTCCAGACGTGTTTAGTCTATAACTTTATATTTTAATAATTAATGTTATACCTTACACCGGGATGGAAGAAATAATTATTAATAATAATAAAATAATAAGTCTTATACTAGAGAAGGAAGAAGAAGATGTATAATACATTAGAAATTAATAAAAAAAAAAAATCAATTGACAATTTTTTTTACATCTCAATAAGATGAAGGTTTTTTAAAATTCTAATAAATGACATTTATATAACAATACACCGAAATTGTTTGCACAATTATTGTTTTAAAAAACTCATAAATCAAGTATAAAATAAACCGTTGATTAAATCACACATGTAACTCATCAACAACACTGCTATTGGATCTCTTCAGTTGCAAGCCGCAATGACTATTTTCGGCATGCATGTGTTTATCGTATGTTGGAAGCCACATTCTCTGTTGAAATGAAGATCACTCATTATGTCTAGTTATATGTAGCCAGTCGCATATAAGAAACCATAACTTTAGTTGATAAAATAACACATTTAGCGTTGGTGATAATTGATAAGAGATATATATTAAATATAATTGATTTTGTGTACATAGTTTTGTATAATAAGAATGTAATTGGTGAATTATGACGAAATAACGACTTAAGATATACAATTTTTCCTTTTATTGTTTTGTTGTTTTCATAATAATATCTAATAAAATAAAATGTTTACCACATAATACATTTTGAGAACATGTTAAAAAAAAAAGATATTATAGAATTTTTAGAAACATGTTTTTATGATTTTTTTTTTTTTTTTGTGATAAATCCATTTCCTATCAGGAATATTTCCAAGATTAGGTCGATGGAATCTAGCTTCTTTTTCTAAATTTTTGCTTGGCTATCTTTAAAAGGTAATCCTATACATTTAAATTTAAATAGAATATTTTTAATTTGAAAAGTGATTGAAAATAAAAGTTTTCTTTACCTACAATATATGAAAATTGAAGTAACAATTATTTTTTTTTTGACCTTCCCAAAATAAAATTCTGCTAACCTGTTTCCTACTTCTTACTTATAAATAAATAAATTAATAATTCATTCATCCATAGGTATAAATGTGTTACAATAATTTATTTTGAAGAAAGATTTTTTTCTTTGATTATTTATATTTAATAATTATTTGTTTGATTTCACAGGTAGATATAAATGAATTACACCAACAATCAATAAATTTCAATGAAGTTACAAAATTAAACGTAGTTAATAAATTGTCTAATAAAATTGATATGATACCATATAGAAGTCAAGAAGATACGAACATCACAATTATAACTCCTAGTGAAAACACAAGCAATTTATCATTAAGTAAACAATTTTTATTAGATAATTAATGAATTATTAGTAATAAAAATTGTCTTTTTTTAAATATAAAAGAATCCAAAAAAAATATTATTTTAATACAAATTATTAAATTTCATTTAATAGATGAATACATTAAAAAAAAACAATCTACATAGTTCATTATCTATTGTTTAGTTATTATTTTAAAATGGTGATATTGTTTTATTTTTTAGATGTGGTCCCTTTAGCTGGAACATTAATTATTTCTAATCGCATTAGAAAGGAAAAACCTGTAGTTCAGAAATTACTTCCTGTTGACACAATTGACGATGCTAACAGACGTAGATCCGAATTGATGTCAAGAATAACTCAAAGATTATCAAATAAATACGATAATCTTATTAATAATAAAGATATTAAGATTGAAGTACAATCACCTAAGACAGTTAAAAAAAGTAAAAAACATAAGTTGACTAATTAATTCTTTACTTTTATCAAACTATAACTATTATTATTAATAAAATGGTTAATTTTATAAAACATATTATTTTTATTTTTTATTGCATTCAAGTTTTAGAAATAAGATTCTTATTTTTTAAACTTTAATAAAAATGTAGTCAGTTTACATCAGTTGCGCTTTCTACTGTTGTAAACTATTATATTGTCTACTATTGTGCTGGTGTTGGTGAGTTGCGGCCCGTGTTTATGAAACAGACGTACGAGGTGAAGCCACATTTTATTTATCACTTCATATCAGCCTATCAGCGTCACCCGAAAGACACCACGAGGAGATTGGCTGAATTGTTTCCCAAAAATTTGTTTTTTTATTTTTATTGTTTATGTAAAATGTATGGTAATTTATGGTAAAATGAATTTTTTTAGATTATTGGTTGGGTAAAAACTCAAAACTTAATTATTTAACGAAATCAAACTGTTCTATTTATTTTTGTGCTAGCTTTGTCACTATTCACAAACTCCATAACGTACTTATAATATATCCGTATAACACACTCAAACAGACTGTAGTCTTCGTAATTATAGTTACTGAGTGGAGAACTCGGACTAACTGTAATATTTTTAATTTAATAACGTTTGAACTATCGACGTTATGATACGATAAGATACTGCCGGCACAAAATGAATAAATTTCCAGGACCGCAATTAACTTTGTGATAAAATTTGACCGGGCCGTAATTCCGTTAATGACATGTCGGGTCACCTATAATGTACAATGATAATCAATTTAATTTAGACGGTTTTGGAATTTTCTATTCACAATGTTTAATACCTGTCGACGTCGAGGAACCACCAGTCACTCGGTGACACGATAATGAAAACAATAATAATAAATTTGCGCCCAACTTCGTAGGAGGAAGGCTACTCTACCCCGAACGCCGTTCTCTATCTTCGATAGGCAACCTAACCACCAATCGCGGCGGCGGCTACGACACGGAAAAAAGGAAAAAAGATTGTTTTTTTTTAATGACTTTCAATAACTTAAGGAGAATTCGATTTCAAAAGGGAACGGGGAAAAATAGATAAGTTATCCTGGGGGAGGGGAGGAAAGTCCCTGTAGTCGATCCGGTCCTGTCAGGGGCGTATTTAGGGTTGTAAAACAGGGGGGGGCTAAATCCCTATGAAAATTACAAACAAAATTCTTACTTTTAGTTATTACCTATATTTGTTTTATATTATTATTTGTTTATTTATAATTAAAGTAACATTATTTAATTAAGTCCTTTTTGTTTATTCCATTAAACATAATTCATTAATAAAGACAAATTTGAATATAACATAGCAATTTACAATGAATATATAAATGTTATTATATTATCTTATAAAACAATTTCTCAAATAGATATATGTACAATAGTAATATTTTGTCATTAGATTTAAAATGTAGTCATAGTAGTCATACAAATTACATTACATACCTAATATTACAATTTTAATTTTCTTGGCATTTTGGCAAACTCATTGAGAATTTTTTCTTTGTTTAAGTTCTTCAGTAAATCTTTTTCAATGTTTAGCCAAATTATCAAAACGATTTTGTTCCATTCTAGACCTCAACCAGGTTTTTATTCTCCTCATAGCAGAAAAGGAACGCTCACAAGTAGCTGTAGTAACTGGTAATATTAATGCTACTTTTAACATTTTTCTTAAATTTGGTAGTACTGATTCATTAGCAATATTTATTAGTTCATCAAAATCCCATTCTTCTTTTGACATGCAATTTTTTGCTACCATAATTTCTGCTTTTAGTAGATTAGGATCAATTTTAAGTAACTTCTGATAGTGATTAATAAAAGATTATTTTCGATTCTTTTCTTAAAATTTACAGAATATAAATACATATTTTGGTATAACTAAAATTAATTGGGGGGGGCTATTCTGGCAACTTGGGGGGGGGGGCTAAGCCCCCCCCCTTAAATACGCCCCTGGGTCCGGTGCAAGACGCACTGGGTTCACGCATAATCGGACGAATACTCATAAACTAACTTAAATCACGTGCTGACTAAGCGATTGGACGAACTGGAACGAGTTCTGGGCGGTCTCACGCACACCACGTCGGGTGCTGGCGATCTCACGCGTCGACGGCACCGCAGCAACAGTTGCCGCGGATGGACAAGGACACTTACGACGATGAACGGAACAAATATACGTGTTCCGGGCAAAGTAGGAAATCCGGGCATGTGCGCACAACGCCCCTCCCCCCGAACATTTTGACCAACGTAAGAATGGTCATTTTAACACTCAAATTTGTCGTACACCGTTTAAATTGTTCACAACTATTGTAATACCTCGTCAATTTAAAAACTACTCGATAACAGTAATAATTACAATTATTGTCGAATAAAAACGTTGCATTCTTTTACCGTACAGACTTTAACTTTTAACTTTCTTTTCTTTTTTTTTTTCATGCTTATTGTTGCATGGTTTCACGACTGCAACTGTATATTATATTGTACAATTTAATATTTTACAATACGTAAAAACTCGTGCATTACTCGTCGTCCAAGCTTGAGTTTAAAAATAATTCAATTTAATTTTAGGATTAATGACTAACAAATGACTAATTTATTATATTGTCCTTATTACTTTTTCTATACCTACAACTTCTCTTGCTGCCGAATCTCAACTATTAGCGATTACTGGGTAGTCTCTCCTGTCCTCCATTTCTACATAGTACCATCTCTCGTTCTATACATACCCTCTAAATATTATGTAGGTACATGTCTTGTCGATTGCCTTATAACTGTATAATATATATATATAATATTGCAATTCTAGTATTATGTAAAATGTGAGACCTGTAATAAATATTAATTGCTCACCGTGTTTTATAAAACATGATAAATCTTTAAGTATCTTTTAAGTCTGAAGTAATGTTGACATTAATACAAGTGATAAACACTATATCGTTTTCTGCGTATTTTACGTGGTTTTTACTTATAATTTAGATATATTCTAGAAAATGCATTAAAAAGAAAATTTCCAATATTAACCATTATAGAATTGCTTTCGATATTTTAAGTTGTTTCGACTTAATAAATCATTATAACACCCTCATATAGTACTAAAAATATTTGAACATATATTACCAGAGTGTGTAAATATACACATTGATGTTCAATGACAAGTTTTGTGACATTTTGCCAACATTTTCCACGTGACCATAAAAGTAAATTTTGAATTAAATGTATGTTATTTTACAAGTTGGTGGTTGGAATATTAAATGCGAATTAATAAGATCCATGCAACGTTAAAGTATTCTGCATAAATTATTTAGAAATATAAGGAAGTTTGTAAAGTTTACCAACATTTATTGCATCGTTAAATAATTATTGAATTAACACAGTTTGTGTCAGTTTCTGACTCAGTGCCATAAATTCGTGTTAATTTTACACACATAATGACAGTATACCCGCAATAACCTAATCATAAACGGGCATATTGGATGAGAGCCCCAATGGTTATATAAAAAAAAAAAAAGAAAAAAAAACAATAATTATAAAAATTAAATTTTGATCACAAGTTTTTACATAGATATTATTTTAGAAATCTTGACCGTCAGTATTAGGTACACGCAGGCATCAGAATGCTCGATGAAATCTCGTGAAAAATCGATTCTTTTTTTTCGTCTTGTTGCTGAGATTAAAATTAATAATTATAGATCTACATCGTTGCTAACTCATTAAAATCGTGATGTTCAGTAGAGCACACGTGTATCAGTCCGCAGTGTTGCTGTGGTCGTATTCGTACAACCACGAACGTCACAGTTTTCATCGAGTATCGTTTTTATTTATAATTAAAACGTTTCAGCATATATACCTAAGCCGTTTTGTACGTACACAGCGAAGGACATAGGTGTGTGTGTGTCTATAAACGTGCATACATTATACATGTGTACAGAAACGTATTTCACATTCAGCCGAAATTGCGAAATAAAAATTATACTACGGTAGAAGTCACATGTATCTATATTATCAAACGTGTGCTTTTTTTATTCCTCACAAGAAGTCCAATTTTGCCGTTCGTTGTTGTTCAACTGTTGAACATTTCTTATTCGTTTCTATCGGGCACGAAATACATAGCATGCGTATTTGTGTACAACAAGTGGGTACTTTTTCGTATATTAAATGTAAGTGTGTTCTTTTTTCCTCACAAGTGTTCGGTCTATTGGTTTTCTATTTGATTGAGCCTTCAATGTGTCGCGCATTTACGTGGAAAATCAGACGGAAATTTCACAATCTTTGATCACGTTTAAAAAATATTAATAAAATATTACGGGCTTGTGTCCGATTGCGGATTTTGGATCATCAAAAAAAAAAATAATTAGAAAATATTTCCGTAGTCAAATAATTACCGCAGGTTCCCAAGTACAATTCGAAGTGATAATAAATAAAAATCGATAAGACAGAACACAATTATATTTTACAACAACAAATAAATACGTTGCCGGTTGATTTACACAATACATAATCTACATATTAATAATTACACCATAAAGATTGTAATCATTGTTAAATGTTGAAACACTACTGATATTAATGTTAATAGCACTAATTATTATCGTTATTGAACATTGCATACACATATTATCAATTAACATTAATTATTCGACACGACAACAAATAATTATTATTCAGAACTGAAGTCTCATTATTTTTCCTTTTTCATAATAAAAATGATTACTCCATAACGCGTAGAACACGAGACAATTATTTCGGGATAATGCTCAAATGTATACGGACATTTGTTGTTATGACGTTGTAGCAGAATATTTTATATATTTTTATCGTACGTAATATTATACCGACAATGTAGATAAATGCCTGTGGACTTTATTTATATGTTTTTTATAAAAAAAAAAAAAATAAAAAATAAAAATAAATCCTATAAAATTTGATTTTTACATCGACTGGCTTAAGGTTAAAAATGAATTAATGGTTGAAATATTTTAAAATATTTTTTGACTATAACCTTAACGGTATTAATAATTATAACATTGAAGCAGCTACAAAATTCATATACATCGTATGCATGCTAAACTCGGATTCCTTTGCAACGTTCCAATTATTAACGTGTACCTATGTGCACGACGTATCGAGATTTTACTTTCATTTTAGGTACTTTCAACGTCAGTTTTTTTACGGGAACTAAGGTTTTAATACAGGATCTAATCAATTTGGTTTTCTAATCGCATATTATATCTTAATTTATATTTATTAATCTCGTACAATGCTTGCACGATTCACATGTGTATTTAATTTTTCGATGTACAGTGGCTTACGGGCTTAACCGTGTTTAATATTATTTTATAAAAGGTCGATTAACTTAATATATAAAAATAATCTATTAGTTTTCAACAATATTATATTTATTGTCTTGCAAATATTTAAATTAATTGAGTAGGTTAATAAACAGTTATTTTATTTCTTATTTCGGTTCTATAATAATAATTAAGGTACATGTACATGTAACGTATTCAGTTTAAAAAATAAAAATATCCATAATCCTTTGACAATTCTTTTCTTCTGTTATTAATTCTGTTTTATAGAACTTGGTTAATTTATTTGATACACAACATTTATATGGGTGTACAGTCCATTTATAATCGGTTTATTCAAATTATGTTTTAGATATTAGTAGTTTAGTACAATCCTTATAGGTAATATGTAGGTAACAATAATCAACTGTTTTTTTTTTTATTACGTAATTAGATCGAATTTTTTTCGTTAAGCGATAAAAGTATTATTTTTTTGTTTTTTGAATTGGATATATGTATTGTAAGTCCAATGCAAGTTACGTTTTTAATTTACAATATCTAGTTACCTATTATTTTACTGATATGAATAATGTTAAACTAAGAATGCAAACGAAAACAGTTCTTTAACTATGAATTAAATAAGTAATTATTTTATAATAGCAAAATATTAACCAATCCTAAACAATATACATGATGATTGTGATTTATTTTATGGAGCATTTGAATGTGTATTATAATCTTAAAAACTATAGAGTTTATAGTTTTGATGATAATACATCTTATAAGCAATTAAATTAATTTTAATATTATTGTTTGTTAACCGCCAAAATATTATAGTGCGTTGTACTTATTAGATAATGAACCTACTTGAATAGTGATGATTTTACAAATTACAATATACTGCGTATGTAGTTATGAACATAAATAATATACCCATATAATGATAAATAACTTTGTTTTTTATTCGATTATATTTCCGTAAAATTGCAGAATACATAAATGTCTATACAGATTGCATGGAAATGTATGGTGTTTTCATGAAAAAGAAAAGTATTTAAATATTCCGTAGTAGAAAGACTTTGTAAAAATTGAAAACATTAATTATTATATTTATATAACTATTTATTTTTTCTTATTTAAATAATGTATAAAGTTATTCTTATTTGTTAATAGTGAATTGTATTACATTAATAAACTATCATTATGTATAAGTTTCATAAATTACAATCTATATTAATGCAAATATATAGCTTTATATCTTCATCATAAACCTAGCTTAAAGGAGATAGATAATTTAAAACTTTATAATAGTAAACTTATTATGTATAATGTTATATTTCAAATTAAATGTTGTAATAATAATTGACAGTTATACTTATTATAGCTTGAACGATTTCAATTGAATTTTTCTTTTAAGGATTTTTTATTAGGATTATTATAACTATAATTTTATTATTTTAATGAGACATTCGAAATGTTGAGTACAAATTTGCATTATATTTATGTATACATACATTATATAGGTACAATACGTACCCTTCAGACGGTTTGTTGGAAATGACTCAAGAAGTAATTAACGTTTAAAATTATACTCCTATACCACGTGAAAATATTAACGTACTTGTATAGCCAATGTGTCAAGTACAAATTGAATATAAATCTATATAAAGTGTTCATATCCATTCCAATGTATCTTATAAAATTATATTATCAAGTGTTTTTATGGGTCCTTCATATTATTATTAGTCTATGATTAAAAATGGACCGTATTTAAACCTATATAGTTTAATTAACAAGTGCATGCCAAAATTGTCATATTTATGAAAATCATTCAACTGATAACAATTCTAAACGTGTATTTAATGTTTTTAGATTTAACAAAATAATATAACTATTATTCTAGATAAATGTTTATGAATTATTTTGTTAACTATTTGAGCATGATATTTAACAGTATTGTAATTTAAAATAGATTCCTATACGAATATTATTATTTTAATTAATGCATTTAAGATATTAGTATTATATTTATTATTTATTATGTATTTTTGATTGTGTTAAATTATTAAATTTAAGTCTTCTGATGCATAATGACTAGTTCAACTTTTCAAAACACAAAATGCTTACCAGTGTGTTATGTGTGACACTTTATAACCTAGCAGGTTATAAAATGTCAGTTTATAACAAGCATATGACGTACAAATCAGTAACACGATTTCCCACGTTATATCCAAAATATAAAAAAGTAAATATATACGAATATGATATGATACCTAATAATGAATAAACATTATAACTATCGTAAACCCGACTAAATTCTGATTAAGTACGAGCGTCGTTTAAATATAATTGCACGGAGAGTATGGAAACCACTTGTTGAACGCATTCGTACACGAGGCTTATAATTTTGTATTTAAATATTTTACTTAAATACCATAGTAATATATAATACCTCGTATATTTTTTTTAACCGGGAACAAATATAATAAAGATTAAATAAGGATTGCCAATGAACGGTTTATCATTTTAATATTTCGCAATATAACATATAAATTTATAATAATTAAGTAATTCAAACGCCTTAAAAGCGGTAAATCAATTATCTTACAAATAAAACTATATTTAAGAGTAGTTGCAGCGATTAAAAATATTCGTGTACACGATTTACGCGAAAAGTATTATTTAGATATTAAACTTTAATGTCGTGTTCTATTGGAGCTAATGTAACAAAAAGTTGAATAACCAATGATAAAATTTAAACTTGATTTAATTTTACGTCAAACAATAATTATTAGTTTTAAACTGTTGATCAAAACGAAAAGTCAAGTATTTATCACAGTATACCATTTATTCTGCCCGTATGGTTGCGATAATTTGAACGTACAGTGCAGTTACATCAGAAAAGTTCTGTTTTGTTTCGTTATAAATAGGTATATTATTACATTTTTACGAGTTTGTTAAAGTGTAAATTAAGAAAAATATCTTAAAAGTTATTCGTAGAAAAATGAAAACCAAAAATAAAACGTAATCGTTGAGGGTTTAGAAGGTTTACTCGAAAGCAAAAGTAATGAGCAAATAAGTCTTGGTCTTCGTCTAGTACACCATAAAAGACCAAGAACAAGACTAGCCCGATATTTATATCTGTAAATAATTCTGGAATTATATATTTATATGTATTTATGACAATCATTTAATGCGTACAATCATAAGAGTTAGTTGTTTCATGCGTCAGAAAAGTCCATTTTAATTGGCTGCTAAAAAGCTACGTCAAAGAATTTTTGTTATTTATGAATTCGGTGAAATAATCAAGACTACAAGAATCTTACAGCAAGCCCAAGATTGAGTCGGCAATAACAAGACCAAGACGGAAACTATATCAACGCCTTGGTCTTGTTTTGCTCATCACTAGAAAGCACTAAAACTCGAAAAATGTGTTTAAGCTGGACTGGACTGTATAGTCGTACGTGTTCTAGTTAGATTTTAACAGAAAAAGAAAAACTGGCGAGTGTACTTTAACGGATTTCGTTCACGTCATAACTGAATAAGTAAACTGACCGATTAACATATACTCGGGAATAGTAAAATGGATCAAAACGATTTTTGGCACGGTCTTGCGTACTCTCCCACTACGCTACGTGTGTCAAGTCTTAAATAGGTTTTGTTATGTGTCTATGGCCGTCGTAATTTGTTTTACTTATATAGTAACGAGCAAAAATATACCACGTTGCGTGCATAACGTACCAGAGTTAATACTATAACTATTATGATTGTAGCGAATTGATTGTACACAACTATGTATCACATTAGGTTTACAGTGTAATACATAAGAGGGGGAATGATTCCCTCAAGACATTTATGGGGAATGTATTTTTTTTGTTTAAGTCATCCGATTTGAAAATCCCCCCCCCCCCTTAACGCAGTTCTAAGTATGCCACTGGCTAGCTATAATATAAACCATAATCTCGATATAATGAAATCCTTAGTTCAATAGTTTTAATAATAGTGACAAATATTATTTGTTATACGACGTCCTATTTCTCATTTGTGTACAAAACTTTTCTTTTTCTCTCTTATTCGTAAATACGAAAATACTTGCAAATAATCAAAACGAGAATAATCCTATAATAATTATTATGAATTTGTATCATACGTATAGACAGTGTGGCTGTATTTCTCTATGTAAAATGTACCTAAAACCAAAACTTAGTCAGGAAAAATTATTTGGCTTTCATGGATTTCCCCTTCATTAATTTCAATTTATTACGTCTGTAATTTGTATTGATAGTAATATCAGTGGCAAATTGTATTAATCCATATTGACCATGGATCATAATTAATAGGCACATGGCTATTTCGTTTTTGCTACTATCTGTATAAAACACTTATAAAACATTTAAAAACACTTTAAGACCACTTGATTGCAGGTGTAAAATATAATTACAGGAATAGTGCAATAGTTTTATGTTTATTTTTCTATGTATTGTGAGGAAATTAAAAAATAACAACACATGGACCTATTATTTACCCTACATATTTATATATTCGCTCGCCTTGGAACCGCGCTAACTACGACTTAAGCTTTCACTTTTAACCTGGCGACGCAATGGTCAATCAAAAAATAAATCTTTGTACGGAATTTGGACAACTGCCTACACGGCTTGAACGAAAAGTATTTGATTTACTATATTGGTTGTGTACACTTTACGGCCGTTGTGTACATATGCATAGGACACCACTATGACACAGTATAGCCATACTATATATCCATAACGCTTGAAAAAAATATAATACGATCGTATTAAATAATTTAGAAAATGTTAAGTTTATTTAGGAAACGGTGTTTCGATCAAAGAACACGGGCTCTGTTTGTGACGTCAAAGTTCTAAAGCAAAATAATAAGAATTCAGTTTTTAAATTATCAATTTTTTATTTTACTGTTACCTCCATGTACGCCCTATTTTTAGTCAGAAAATACTTAATTATTGATATAAAAACTTAAGTTGATTTTTAAACTGACGAAATTAATCGATTAGAAAAAAGAAATTTATATCACACTCAAGGGATGACTATTATAACCGTTGAATGTAGTTTTATAGCACATGTATAACAGTTTTGGATTGCTCGACTTAATTTTAAATACATATCTTTAAAATCGCTATAGAATTTTTTTTATTTTCTCTATTTATAAATTTATGAAATTTATAATTTTATTTTTCTCTTTTTATTCTAATTAATTTAAAATTGTAATTGCTTAGCAATTTAAAACACTTACTACAAAAGTATGTATGCATATTAGAAATTAATATACTTCTATTTTATTATGCTAAATAAATATAAGATTAAAATAATTCTTAAAGTCATATTATTATTTGTTTTATTATTTAATTTATAGAACTATATCAAAGATTAAATACTAATGAATACGAATATTTGTGAAATTATACAACTATCTATTCTGGATGTTATAAACCTTCGACTTGTAAAGATTCGAATAAGTTCTGTGGACTTAACATTTTTGAAGATTATATTTAATATATTAAATGCACGTCTATTTTTAATTTAAATATGACCTATATTTGTATGCATTACTGTCCCGCTTGACGTACATCTGTAATTGGTAAACAAATAATTGACAGTGAGATATACAGTAAATGAAAATAATAAATATAATACTTTTTTTAAGTGATAAAAATTCTTTTAATAAATATTTTTAATAGAATTTAATGGTAATATTTTTTTATATAATTACAGATAATAAAATTTATGAGTTATTTAATGAAACATTTATATTTTTTTCTTTTTTTAAAGCGAGTTAATAGAAAAAAGTTAATTATCATTGATCAGTTAAAAAAAAAAATTGGTATACTTGTAAAATATGATTACACGAAACACTGCAGGTAGTTCTATACATAAATACCTACATATAGTATACAATAAAAAATTGTATTAAGTTAACCGATTAAACTTACACATAGGATTGCGAAATAATAATATGTACAAGAGGGTTATGGCAAGAGGTGGTCTACTATAAATTCGAATGATTGTGCTGTGATACAAATAAAATAGGAAAATTGTACGTGTGGGTGGACTGGTACCATTGGTGGTGTCTCTTTAGATGGAAACGAACCAAACACTATTATGTTTATGTAAATATATTTATATATTTTTATTGTAACGTATACGTTGTATTCTTTGGAAATGAACGATAAAACAAAACACATGCACGCATTATACGTGCACATTTATTTTAGAAATCTCCTTAAAACGTGAATGGTCAATTTAGAAACCCGTTTTCGGTTGCAATACACTCCCTTGCGTACGTAATGCCACAAGGTAAGCTATATACCGTGGAGGTTTTTGATGCTCGAAAGCAACCAAAGTTTTTTGGCGCCCAGTCGAGTGGTAACAATAAAAATATGTATAGGTACCCAACTCATACGCAAAACGTTTAAGAACATGTAAAACTGGATACAAATACAGTGGCTGGCGATATAAATGAATACACTGCAAAAAAAAAACTTCTCACTTCAAACAATTTACCAACTATATTTTTGGTAACAATTCATTATTCATCATAATATGATAATATTATAGTCGTCGATAGATTTATCCAGTCGGTTTATATCTCCGAGTTAACATTGCAGCGACGACAGCAACTATTCTACGCACCAAAAGCAACAATTATAGTTCTAAAGCACCATCGTCGCATAAACATTACGAGTTTCACTGCACATTGAACACCGTAATACGGAATATTATCGTGGGTGCAATTTTTAAACAAGTTAATCCGGAAGAGGTACAAATGTCGCCCAGTTGATAGCGTGTGTTCGAAAGATTGGACGAAACACGGTTGACAGTCAAAAGGAGGTTTTTTAATTTTTTAAATCGCATAAGAAATACGATTTTGGTGATGTACGACGGTATATCGAGGTCTAGTATTAAAGGAACGTATTAACCAATTCCTGAATGTTCAGAAAAGAAATTAAAAAAAATTTATTTTCTATTTTGATAGATGCGGATAAAATGATTTAAAGTTTTGATTCTTTTGTGTGTCCTTATTAATTGTACACTTGTACTTAATCGAAATTTCTACTAATAAATACTTTACAAAATGAATATTAAATGCTAATAATAAAAATGTCGCATTTTTGGTCGTTACATTTCTTTAATAGTAAACTCTCGATATGTTGTTAATAAAAACAACAGCATCGTCGATGTTTAGTCTTATAGCCATGGTTTACATTCAACGATTACTCGGGCCGAACGCGATACACTACAGCGTCGTACCTATTATCGACACTTTTTTTTTTCTACCGAGAGGCCTTTTGAATTACATTTGAATAAAGGCGGTCAGTTGGCCGTTTGGTTGCCACCGCCCCTGTTCGTCGAATTATTTTTCATACACGCATTTTACCGAACATATTGAACGATAAAAAAAAAAAAAAAAACGTAACACAAAATTATTAAACCGTTCAATCGTGTTCATCTAACCATTTGTACGAAATCGATAACCGAACCTTAGGTTCAAGTTCACAAATATGAAATATTCAAATCGATTAGACGATTGTTAAAAACACCCTGCGCCCCCCACGGCGGCCAAAACCTGTTTCTCCGCGAAGATGCAGTTCCGACCGAACCCGTTTCGGCGGGCTGCACAAGCGCGGGGCCCCGGTGCAGTTGCACCGATCGTACGGCCGGATCTCTCCAGCCGGTCCCTGGACGGCGGTCGTCGTGCCGTAACGCGTAAAAAACCGGAAAAAAAAAAAAACGAAATAAAAAAAAACCAGTCCTCCGCCCGAAGAAATGCACCGGTGCCGCAGCGCGCGTCCGTCCCCATATTGGGTCATTGAAAGTTCGCAGGCGGCCGGTGCGGGCGCGCTGCCTCCGGCGACGCGGCGTGTAAAAATAGACGTAAACAGAAAAATCGCTCGGCGGCGCGCAGGACGATTTCGAATTTTGGACAATTTCTCGCGCCCCGACCCCCCGCGCGCTACCCGTCCGCCGTGTGGGCGTGCGGCGCGAGAGCGGGTGTGCGCGCGCGCGACTGCGTTGTTTACACACCGGGAGGGACCCGACGCGCGCCGCCGGATGACGCGGCGACACGGCGGACCGTACGCGCGGACGGCCTCTGCGGCCGAGAGCGGGCGGGTGCGCGTGCGCGCGGCGGCACGAAGGGTCGCCGGCCCGAGCCATATATGGCGGGCCGGCCGCGCGTAGGGCCGCGGCGTCGCGACGCGCACCGGCGGCGCCCCGAAAATAGTGTTCCGAGCCCCCCGTCGCATAGCCATGTACGGGCGGCGGCTGCCGGTATTTTTGGACCGGGCCCGTTTATAAAACCGCCGGCACCGACCGGCATATCGTTCATTAGCGCATCAGCACAGGATCAGCAGCCACACACGAGCCGCAGACCCACCGCAGTCGTTTTCAATTCTTCCGTCGTAAACCGGTGAGTACCGTACACCCATGTACCCACCGTCCGTGTACGGCAGACAAGCGGATCTCGTCCGTGTGCGGTCCGAAACGGAAACACGGAAACCGTCTCCAAGTGCAACGTTGTTCGTCCGCAACCCGCTCGAACTCGCACACGGTTTCGTCGAGCTTTTTTTCGCGAAAAAAATTTTTTTTCTTAGGGTTTTTTCGACCAACATCGGTTCTAAACTCTACGCCGTTCTTACGGTGCACGTGATTCGACCGTTTGCCGCTCGTCCGGGATTTAGCCGCGAACTTTCATTCGCACGTTTTTCACGTTGTTTCGAACCGACCTGCTCCTCGAATCCGTGTGCTCGAGTAAAACCGTTCCAAGTGATCCGCTGTAAAACATTTTTGTAAAGAGTTGGAAATACGATAAACGTCGAATCGACGAAAAATAAAATAAAAATTTCGATCGCCTAAACCCGGAAAACGAAATGTCGACGTTCCGTGCAATTATTTTTCATACAGCTTTTCACGAGTTAATACATCGAACAATTATGACTTTCCCCGCGTCCGTTTCGTAAAACACCACTTTAACCGTACGGTTTGTAACCGTTTGCTTATCGACGTTTTTTTTGTTTTTATTTTTAGGTACTAAAACCCAAACCAGCAAAATGTGTGACGATGATGTAGCAGCTTTGGTTGTCGACAACGGCTCCGGTATGTGCAAGGCTGGTTTCGCCGGAGATGACGCTCCCCGTGCCGTCTTTCCATCCATCGTCGGCAGACCACGTCATCAAGTTAGTACATTATAAAATATTATTAATCATTTCGTAACGCAAAAATGTTGGGAGGTTTGTGAAAATCCGCGAAAACTTAAGATCGCTCTATTTCCGCATTGTCATTGTCATTAAAACGCGTAATTTTAATAATCACATTACCGTAATTTTAATAATCGCATTACCGTTCAATTTTTCTCGTATACAAGATCCCAGAATTCATGACTATAAATGGTAGCGTCCTGAAAATAGGACAGCGCGGCTACGCCATCCGATCCCGCCCGTAAGGCCATTCGCCAACCCGTCTTCGGGCGGCGTAAAAATAAACTCGTTTACGTCGCCAGCTGCGTATGCTGTGCGGGAGCCAAAGGATTTTTACATTATATTGTTGTTTTTTTTTTTTCATCGGATTTCAAACAAACCCTTCTACCCCGCCCTCTATCCGCTGTATCACGAGCCGTCTAATTAAAAATAGATAACACTTGTGCGACGCGTCTGGAAATACTTGGAGGGGGTCTGGAACGGTGTAAAAATAAATGTTACACATCAGCTGGACCGGAGCGCAGTGCAGTATTGATGGCGTTATAAATTTAGAACACCATAAAATATACAACGTGAACTTATTCACTTTCGTTTAGTAGTCATATACGTTTTATTCATTGAATGAAATTTCAAATTATTTCAAAGTAGATTTGTCATTAATTAAATTAAACGAGGATACGAAATAAGCCCGAGCGTAATACATCGAACACTATTAATTTACGCGTTTGGTGAAATAAAAATTATTCACTCTAAACAAAATTATAATTATTGTTCGAGGGGATAAATTAACTATTAATACATTATGTTTTTCACATCTGGGTGGCTATATAATAATAATCATTACATTTATTTACAATCGATAAATCGATATACTGGCATGGAATAATATTTCCGAAATTTTAAGATTTTCATTGGTTTATGGACAATTTTTATGTTATGGGGCTTAAAATTTAAACTTTAATGCTCTAAATTTCCGATGGGTGTTTTATATGTGATACTTAATTCTACTTCTCCTTTGTGATTTTTATTTTTATTAGGGAGACGTTTTTTATGAACATGCCGTTAATACGTGTTATAAGCCGACCGATCGCTGTTATTGTTTTCATTGTTATTATTGTCTGTTCACGTCGTTTCGATTTCTGACCAATGGACTTATTTTATTCATTAGGGTGTCATGGTCGGTATGGGACAAAAAGACAGCTACGTAGGAGATGAAGCCCAAAGCAAACGTGGTATCCTCACTTTGAAATACCCCATTGAACACGGAATCATCACCAACTGGGATGATATGGAGAAAATCTGGCATCACACTTTCTACAACGAATTGCGTGTTGCCCCAGAAGAGCACCCAATCCTGTTGACCGAAGCCCCATTGAACCCAAAGGCTAACCGTGAAAAGATGACCCAAATCATGTTTGAAACCTTCAACACACCCGCCATGTATGTCGCCATCCAAGCTGTACTCTCCTTGTACGCTTCTGGTCGTACCACCGGTATTGTCTTGGATTCTGGTGACGGTGTCTCCCACACTGTACCCATCTACGAAGGTTACGCTTTACCCCATGCCATCCTCCGTTTGGACTTGGCTGGTCGTGACTTGACCGACTACTTGATGAAGATCTTGACCGAGAGAGGTTACAGCTTCACCACCACCGGTACGTAATCTTGTTATCCGAGCCCACTGCAAGGTTTAGTATTTGTACTCGTTTCTAATCAATTTCTATGCGATTACAGCTGAACGTGAAATCGTTCGTGACATTAAGGAGAAATTGTGCTATGTTGCTTTGGACTTCGAACAGGAAATGGCCACCGCCGCCGCTTCCACCTCATTGGAGAAATCTTACGAATTACCTGACGGACAGGTCATCACCATCGGAAACGAACGTTTCCGTTGCCCAGAAGCCTTGTTCCAACCTTCCTTCTTGGGTATGGAATCTTGCGGTATCCACGAAACCGTATACAACTCCATCATGAAGTGCGACGTTGACATCAGGAAGGACTTGTACGCCAACACTGTACTCTCCGGAGGTACCACCATGTACCCTGGTATTGCCGACAGAATGCAAAAGGAAATCACCGCTTTGGCTCCCAGCACAATCAAGATCAAGATCATCGCCCCACCAGAACGTAAATACTCCGTATGGATCGGTGGTTCCATCTTGGCTTCTCTGTCCACCTTCCAACAGATGTGGATCTCCAAACAAGAATACGACGAATCCGGCCCAGGCATTGTCCACCGTAAATGCTTCTAAGTCATCACCTCCCACAACATACAAAATCAAAATTACAATCACGCTTTATGTTCATTTATACTGAAGAAAACCAATGTGTTTTTTCTTTTTGTACATATCGAGACGATTTTTGCGTCGTTTTACACGGGGATAAAATAACAGTTCAATTTTTGAAATAAAAAAAAAAAATGTATTTATTAGCGCGTTAATCGTTTCGAAATAAACGTTTCTATACTACTTTTGTTGTTGACATTATTTCTTTTGTAAACTATTTAAATCTTTCGTCATCAATATTGTAATACCTTATCATGTATGAAAATACAAAACACTACCAAAATAGTTTGACAATAATGAATGATTCATCAGCATTCAACTAGAAAATTTTAAACATACAAAAAAGTGTTCTAAAAACATATAAAATTCAAGGATAAATTAATTACACTCATTACATGGAAAGTACAGTATTGTTAAACAATAATAATCAATTGGTTTCAACACTAATGGGATAAATATATACCACGTAATGATGTAAAATAAATATAATAATATAACATTATCATTTTTCACTCAGTATGTATAACTGTATGACCGCTATACATATTTTGAAAACTATGATGAGTTTATAGGCTCGGTTATTCGAAAATATGTCTTACAGATCATATATTTTGATGAGATCAAATGCTGAAGATTTAAAAATACCACGGTCTGTCTCTAAAGTGATGGTTGCCAAATAAGGTAAACTTGGCTTCTATTAATAATATTATAATACTAAAGTTTATTTTCGAACATTATTTTCATCTATGTTACGCATAATAAATTATTTTACAACTCAACGTACATTAAATAACTTTATTACAAGTTTACACTTTTTTCGTTGAAATTTTCACAACGCACGAAACAATAATTGTTATTCCATTTGATTTTTAACGACCTATTGCACCTAAAATCTTATTCGATGTCACTAAAACAAATTAAGTGCGTGTACCACTTATGTTCATGCACGTACTAAATTAGTTATTGATTATTAAATGTACTATAAATAGTAATCATAAAAAAAAAAAAAGATAAAGTACTTAGTCTTGATAGTATGGTTTATTTGAATTATTTAAAGTACTTATCGTTTAAAACGATTG